>JAQFZW010000530.1:0-54502 GCA_034687055.1 Heteromurus nitidus
GAGTGAGTGAGATGGATGCGGAAATTCATCTCGATTCTGTCTTCTCTCTCGTTTTTTATGTCTTTGCCTGCAACGGATGAAGTAGATTGCGCATGATATGGGCTGACTTAAATTAGAATAGGTAGATAGATATACATGTAGATTAATTATTAGTGGTTGAGATGACGCAATAAAATTGTTCATCATCTTAAGGACGTTATCGTCAGGCTTTTTAATTTTATGTGTAACTGAGTCTCTCCTCCTCGTGATACTCATTTGTCGCTGTAATAGTGTGTAATTCTTTGTAATTAATTTGTTGGTGATGTGTCGCACTTGAGCTTCGACTTGTTAATAGTAATTAACTGTGAGATTGGCGTTTGTAGTGTAGCATTAATTACGTCGTATTCAGTTGTAAGTACGATTATGTTTAATAGGAATATCTTAATGAGAACAGTGTAAAATCCTTGAAAATTGATGTGAAAACAACTGGCTAGCAGTTTTATATGTGACAAGTAAATAGTTACTAGTGTGAAGATAACCATCTATAGAAAAAATGTATTAGCATTTGTCACGAATTGTTTGTGGCGAACTGTAGCATTGGGCAATGTATGTATAAAATTTAATGAATAAAAAGGGCGTCCAGAGCTATTATCATAAGGGCATTCTCAGCCTTTTGGTGGCAGAATATACAGTGACATTTATGCATTTTAACTGCATTAGTTACCGGATGAATTAATGTTTCATAAATTTAAGCGTAATGTAATGAAAGCATAAATGTAATGTTCCATTGATAGCCTAAATAATATTTTTTTAAATTCCAGAATAATTCCATTGCGATGTGATACATTTGTCAATTTGCGAATGTTTTTTCAAAATTATGTTTTTGGGTAAAATTCAAGACATGAACGTTTTCCGATGCTAACATTGACGCATGAGTATTAAGTTACAATTTAAATCTGATGAAGAGGTCGGTTTGTACATAAAGAATACCAGCATTTTTTGAAGGTTCATATATGTTAGCATATATACACATGTAGCATATGCATATATCGTGAATCCCATCTTCACGTTCATCAACACACCGCATTAAATTCTGACAACAAATAACTATTAGCGTCAAATTAATGACAGCCATTGCAACGAACCAAGGGATCGATACAGAAAATTGAAGATGAGAGAAGAAGAGCACCTACTTTTTTCCATATAACATATCTCTCGTTAAATTAAATGTAAGTTGGATAGCTTAATGATAATGGCGATCATCTCAGAAAAGAGAGGACACTCGAAAACTGTGATTATAAAGTGATCCACTCGACTCATCTCTCTGAAGGAGCCCTATAACGCCAATGATCTTATTTTTTGTGTAAAATGAGTTGTATCTAACGCAGATCTGCTGAAACTACATGTGGTAAAATGGTTATACTTTTAGACAATTTTTTGAAGAGAATAAGTACGCATATCTCCATTCGCATTCCTTAATGGGTCAAGTCAAAAGAAGGTAAAATCATCTTATATGCGTACTATCAATCTCAATTAGAATAGCCACTCGAGTAAAAATTTAAAGTTTTTTAAAAAGTGAATTTCTTCGCATTTCATTACATTCTTTGTGATATGCTCGTATCTGTATACGTACTTGATCTGAAATCATACATGACATGATAGTCATTTAATCAGTGAAGTTGCAAGGTCGTCTAGTCGAGAACCTCTTTGAAAAAAAACGTTTCTGCAAATGGATGCTGCATCCTCTGGTCTCTATATTTATTGAAAAAATGAATTAAATTGAATTACCTAAATTGTTACTTACGAAGACTATCATGAAAGGATTGAGTAGATTACGTTGATTCCCCAAACAGCACAAATCATGTCAGCTAATCAACTCCACTCCACTACCACTGCCAATTTTTTTTTGAAGAACTTCGTGCATTATTCACCCCTTTTCACGCCTCATCGTCAGTCATCATCAGGTCATCAAAATCTGAAGTTATAAAGTCTTCAATGAAACATGTGCATATTTATAACAACACACGCACATGTGAAACGGACAATTTTATTATGCAAATGAAGTTATGTATTTTGGAAAGTATGAGGAAAATTTCTTGACAGAATTGGATCAGAAAGGGGAAGAATTCATCCTTTAGGCAGAAATTTATAGTTTTACGTAAACTATAATGTCTATTTTGATCCGGGCATAATTTTATGGATAATAAATCAGATAAATTTTTTTGAGTTGAAAGTAATCAACCTAATATTCTCTGCGGGTATGTAATCAAAAAAATTCTGGGAATATGTTTACAGGGCTTTTTAGGTTAGAAAGGTTCTCCCTTTGGGATATAAAAATTCTACGCTTTACCTTTTTTGCGCAACAAGTTCGCAACCTTAACCGCACACAAAAATAATATCTTGCAGATATTCACGCACTTGCATCATCACATTTTAGTCTCGATAAGAGTCACCAATTTGATCTGCTTGCCTTTATAATACTTCACCCATCAGCGTTGTTGAGCGTTTTCTTTCTTTCTGAAATGTGTAACTTGAATAGATCCCTTATTCTTATGTCATCACCATTAAATCAAGAACCGTCAGTCTACCACTGCCATATCAGTTGTTAAAGTGCCCTTAAGGAAATTGCAAGTTCACGACAAACTCCTCCACTTCACAACAAAAAAATCACATATGAAAAGAGAAATATTTATGTCAAGATTATCCTTTTTGCTTTTGAAAAAAAAGTAATGCAGAAAATAACCCTACATTACGTAATCATATTCCTTTTAGATGATATGACGAGAGAGTGGTAATAACACTAATTCTCTAAATCAATTGAAATGTGGAGAATGCATGGTTAATGCTAATAATGCGTAACAGTCGTGCATCTCAAATTGCTGTGATTCTAATCGACGGAAAACGAAATAACCTTTGCAATTTGGAGTGCAACTGGGATTCGCAATGCCATCTCAAAATAAAGTGAAGCAAGCCACGAGCCGAAGTAAGATTATATAAGAATTTGAATATAGTCTGTGCTGAAAATTATGCTAGTTCAGTGCGCCACTTGGAATTTTAAAAATTATTTTGTAGTCGTATGAACCTACAGGTAAATTTTTGACAAAATGATCCATATGAAAATAGTAGAACAACTTAGAAAAATAATTAACGCAAACCAAGTTTATTGAAGTAAATCACTTGCATTGCTTTGAACGATACACACTCTTCAATCTTATGACTTTGACGCAACAAAAATCGTCAGTACCAAAGGGTCTCCAGCGTATCCACTTTTGCCAGCGAGCACAGGTGAAATCTGGATTAAATAGTCCAGTTCAATCACTCTAGATATGTCTTGCGTAGGTGGAATACCTTCCGGAACCAAAATAGTCGACTCGAATGAAGCTTTTTCCTTGTTTGGGATATTTTGCTCAACCACCTCTTCCACCACAACTTCTTCCCAATTCCATGTCGAAACCCCGTACACAGACTCATTCGAAGTATGCTTCCAGCTCTTCACCATCTTCACAACAAAGTTAAGAATCTCCCTTCCAGATCCATTTTCGATTTCGAACGACAGCGATATGGATCCACCAGGCATAACTCCTCTAGGTCTAGCGGAAACTTCCATGTTTAAACTTTTGCTAATGCAGCAACAACCAGACGTTATTGACTGGGAGTTTAGAGTGAGTGAACCTGACTCTTGAATCATGTCGACAGGAGACATCGCCTTAAATTCCGTTTTTGCCTTTACTTCTTGGTTAAGGATAGTCTTGTAGGATGCCTCGATCCCATACTCCACCTTGCCATAACGATTCTCTTCTGTGCCAGTGTGACACGAACAGGGCAACGGTGTTTGTGGAATCATTATGGAAAATGGGACGGAGAGGTGATCCGCTGGAGAAACTTTCATTGTGTTCAACTCATCCACGAAAGTCTCTGACCCTTCACGAGTCACTGTTTGTGAGCCACGCTGTTCCAGCCAGTGTACTTTTGAGAAGCCATACATGCATATGCTTATTCCAGAAGAGAAGTCAATCTCCGGTGAAGTTTTCAACTCAACCTTTCCATTTACCGTTTCCCCCGGGTGGTAGGTTGCTGATGGATTGTCAAGAATGACTTTGAACGAGTCATCTCCCATGGCTTATCTTTGTTAAGGAGGCGCGAGTGACACGTTTTATTCGTGGGGATTATTGTACATTTGAAGGTAAACTCGCAAATTAAAAATAGGTACGAAAATTTGACCGTTTAAAATTCATTAGGTTTGCATGTTGTATGCAAAAGCAATGATAATTTTTTTTCTATAAAAAATCTTTTCCCACTCAACGCATTTACAAATGAGGTTGAGATAACAACTCGCGCAGCGAGAACCACACACGCAGATAATTTTCCAACTTTTGCTGATGATGAGGAGTCATAATGCATATTCATGTGGCGTCTTATATTCATCATAAAAGTTGAAAAGTGTAATTTTTAACAATAAACTCCTCACCTTTTACTTACTGACCGCAATTCTAATGGCAAATGATGAAGATTGTAATACAACTTGTTTTTTTAGGAAGATGGTGATGTTGAGACGGTTGAAGAAGTTATATCTATTTTCAGCTTTAACAGACATTTAAGGCCAGCAGAAATGAAGATGCTATTAGTTAGTGGAGCGAAATATAGAAAAACATGAGTTACATGAGCAGAGGTACTTGAAACATGACAAAGAAGGGTACTAGTACCCAGTCGTCATCCTTTTTAGCTATCTACCCTCCTGTCGTAATAGAAGAATTTATAAGCAAAAAAGCTCCACTCTTTTTTCCTGCAAATTACAAGTAGTGACAGTGACAGTGATGTAGTGATGATTGTAGTTTTGTTAATGATGTTTTGTGCGCATGCTCACATGGTTTAAAGGGAACCAAGGTCGGAGAAGGTTTGAAATATGAAATGACGTGTGGGTGACGATGAATGAGATGATTACAGCACGCATGACTCATATTTATCACATTAAAGATTTTGAAGAGCGGAGCCAGGGAGCAAGCCCACCTCACACAGTACTCACATTTATACATGGTCGCCCACACATAATACACACTTCGTGTCACATGTCATGTTTAACCTGGCCAACCTGTCAATATTCATATATATGTAGATACGCTCTCGGACAATTGGGAGAATGGTATCGCGGGGATATCGTTAGTAGCGGAGCGATTTGTCTCAGATTTCGCATCTTTTTTACCAGGAATAAGGGCCACTACTCTCGTAGCCTAGAAGATATTAATGATAACATTTGAATGTAGGATCACGACATGACTAATGGCTGTGGAGAGATGACACTGATATTTTAATCTGGGACATGCATATGCATAACAAAATGGTGACATGCCCAACCAAAAGCATATATAACGAGATATGTGCTCTCTCATCTCATGCAAATATCTGAGGAAAAAAATGAAATTACTCAAAGTCAGTGTCGCCCATTCTTTATTTTTCTTCACCGAGCCTCATAATATTCAAATGGCCAAGATGTGCTCACAAAAAAAAGTTAAAAAGAGCATGACAAATTGTTGGATTGCGTGATGATTCTAGTGTCCAACCTCACCTTGTGTCGTCGTCTCTGAAGACATGCTGCTCAAGAATTTTTGTGAGGCGACATATGCAACAAGATGCGAGAAGCTCATCTTGGGAGAGATGATCACGATGGAATGGATTGGTTGGGTGCACCAGTTTTAATTACATTTTTTCGAGAAGCTCTCATATTAGAAATGACACTTCTTGAAGCTTTCCATTCAATTCAAGCCCAACAAGGAAGATTAAGGAGACACGTGAGATGCACATGAGATGTATACCTTCTGATCTGATTGATCAGAAAAGGGACAAGGGAGATTGTGAGTGAGATGCAAAGTTGAATGAAAAACATGCATTTTTCTTCTTCTCTTGCATCACTAACCATGGCCGAAAGAAAGAGACAGTGGCAGTGGCATTACTAGAGTAGATCCATAAAAATGACTGTTAGACTCTCGATCTCGCAACCGATTAGCCTTGTGAAGGTGATGCTGAACTTGTGTCGTCTTCTTTTTTTGAAGATGACAAAAAAATGAAACGAGTTGCTCCCTTGTTATTGCTCCATTTGTTCAACATTTTTATTGCCATACACTTTATGCAATGAAGCAAAAAAAATCTTGGGTTTTTCAATTTGATTGATCGCTTGGCACAAGGCGAAAATCCATCATTGTAATCATGAACATCATCATCGTTATAATCGCAATCCTTTTTTCTTTCCTGGGCTGACTTTATTGGAAAAATGGTAGGAAGAATAATAACTAGATGATACCATTGGTTTGGTCAAGGGTACAAATCAGGTAGCATGTTCTTGTTTGTAATTTGCATTCTCGAGCGGCTTCATGAAAAAACCTATTGAGTGAAGAAGATGCCGAATTTTTAAACAAAAATAATTAAAAAAGAAGTTCAGGAAAATGATCGCATTCTTTATGCAACTTGCATCCCAAAATTGGCAGTCGATCAGAAAAAGGCTCTCTTTTTGTTTTTACAATGTTCCATAAATTAGAGCAGAGTGCTTGTTGTTGTCACCTTCAATGTTTTCTGGGGTGCAATTAAGGAACTAAAAGCGAAAGAATACTAATGAAATCCTTCTCTGCGCCCTATGCAAATAGAGATATACAGCCAAACTCTCAAACACAAACTCCAAAAAAAATTATGCCAAAAACACAAAGAGCACATTGATGAGCAAGGTCACACCTCTTCCATCAGAAGAGATGATCTTTTGTGATAGGGTTGATGGCAAACGGTCCATTTCCATTTGATTGAAATTATACCCCTTTAATTGGAGCTGGAGGAAGTAAAAGTGGACTATATTACGGTTGCGTCTTTACATCACTTTGCCATATATCTTCACTTGTCTCATCTTCGCTTCGTTTGGCATTGGATTGCAAATTAAAGGGAGAAGATGAGTCGGATAGCAATAGCAGCTTGTCTTGGAAGATGACACCTTCTTTTTTATATTACGACAAAGATCAAAAGCTGTCAATGTCAAACTGACACCTTTTATTATCAGAGTTGATAGTCTATCCACTATTTATAGCTTTTTTATTGGAAATTGTAAAGTAGCACAAATATTTTTTTGTGAAAGATGCAGTTGCATAAATAAATTAGAGGGAAAAAATTAATTCAGACGAATCTTCTGCCAGTTTGCCTCGTGCCATGTGTGACAATATCTAGAGGCTACCTGCATTATTATCACACATTAGCTATAAATACTAACCCTGTCAAATGTCACATCTTTCCATAAACTTGCAATAAAACAAGTGTGCACATTTTTCTGCAGGTAACTGTAAAAAGTAGCAAATATATGCGGAGTGGCTCATTTTGGTTTGGTTCAATTTATGAAAACGTCGAGAATCTTTATGACGAAGACAATGCAATGTCAGTATGGTCAGGCACAGAAAATGAAAGTGAAACTGGCCAAACGGCTTCACCTTTACAGAAAAAATAAGTATCCTTTGTACAGCAGGATATATGTTATCGTGCATATTCATTTTGCTAGAAAAAAAAATTGCATTCAATTTTCCGCTAATAGAAAAATTACAATTGAATATAACTTTGAAGAATGCAATTCAACCAAATTGTAATAATGTTTTTTATTATGCAGCCAAAGCCAATCCTTGAGTTGACTTGAATTTTTTTACCTATGTTCACTTGTCATATACGGTCACATGCAGTTTTTTGTACATATGTACTCTCATGACTCATTAATTAACTCCTCTAATTTCATTATTCCATTTTGTGTAGAACAAGCACACTTACATACACCTATACGGGTTATCACCATTTAAAAAGTTCAATGCGACCAACTTCAGTTTGAAACAAAAGAAGGGAAAAGTGGCAATTTATTTTTGTAAGTCTTTCCTTTTTATGCACAAATGAGAGCTACTTTATCCCTATTTTGTACATGAAGAGTGCTTTGCATACATTAAGCAATAACGGTCAAGTGCATCTCATCTATCATCTCACACCAGTCTTCAAAGTATCCTTTGAACTCTACAACAGTAGACCAAATGAGAAAATTTGTAATAATAATAACATAACTCAAATTGACTTGTGCCTTTACTCCTTCGCAATGTGTGCCCGTGAACATTAAAATCGTGTGTATTTTTATCAACATCATTCATCTATATACATATCGCCATTTATCCAAGTTGTTTTATAACAATGGCACATCGTCCGCCCACCCTGTTTTTCCCACACACGCAAAGTCGAATTTGATGGTGGATGACTAAATGCAGAAAATAAATAGCAATTATTATAATTATGATATGCAAAGGGAACGAAGGAATATTCAGATAAATAATTAATGTACAACGCACTCGGCAGGAAAAAATAAGATTTTTAAAGGTTCGAGTTAATGTATGAAGAAGGAGGATGATGATTGATCATAGCCAAATTTTCCTACTAGAAAATTGGTGGCAATTATTGCATCTCAATAATTGGCATATTTGTACAGATACACAGGGCAGAATTACTGCTTTAAAGCCCACGGCAGAGTTTAAATGTATGAAAATAATAATTAAGATTTTTGAATGTGGTCAGTTCAGTGCGTTGGTCAGATTTGCAGTGGCTATTTTGGTGACAACCTCGCACTACCTCTTGGTAGTATCAACATCAATTATCTGTGCAATTGTGCACTTGTGATCATCAACAACCTACGTCTTTAATTTAATCTCTTATGTAAGCAAAAAAAATTAAGGTACCACACCACGCTCCCAACTTCCAACAGTCATCAACGTCATAATGTTTAGCTTGTGCGATCTTTATTTACGCATGCTTTGCACGCTGTAATTTTGCAAGCAATAGTGACAATTCGCAACAAACAACACGTCTTTTAAGAATGGAGACAGAGAGGGAACAAGGAGAGGGATGTGTTGTTGAATGTGTGCAAACACCTGAGAATTTATATTCCCTTTTTTGTTTCTTGCACTTGTCACATGATGAAGATTCACACAGAGGATGAGCCAGAGGCATGCAATTAATCATAGAAATGTCAAACGGTGAGGACTGTTGAATGAATTAGACCTTTTGTTTCGAAGTGCCGGTTTTGTAAGTGTCAAATAATCACGTTTTTATACCTCTCCTGATGTTGTAATAAGGCGTCAGTAACTTTTATAGAACTTTACATCTTCCAGGATTAATACCCCAGATACCTTGTGGGAGGTACTTTAAGACATGAACAGCGAAATTTTGACGTTTTAAAAGATGAATCATGTTCTAGAGTTCTAGCTAGCACCTCAAAGGAATACTAGCATAGTTAAATTTATACGAAAAATCATTAAATTGAAGGTAAGCAAGGAGCAGTTGCGTTATAACAAAAGCATAATAGCGTACCAGACAATATGAAATAGGAGAATTAGAAAAAATACAAAAAATGCAATTTTGCTATGCATCACCATTTTGTTGTATTACTTTCCTTTATGCACTTTGTAGGTGTGACCTTTTCCAAACTATCATATTTTTTCTATTAAAAATTCAAATGCCTTCAAATCATCTTCATCATCTCACCAATCCCCATCAAATCCTAAACAAGGTAAAGGTCTGCATTGCGATTGCGAGAGATGTGGAGAGATAGTGCGATCTGAAATTGTTAATTTTTGTGTTCAAAAAAATTTATGCAGATTAACTACAGTCTCCAATAAATTTGTGACCCTTAAAGAGACGCGACAAAGGCCTGCATGAGTCTCTTATTAGAAGCGCACGCAAACAGTTTAAAGTGTTAATAAAAATCAGTCGTTATCTTCAATGAGCATCGTACCATTATCATCTCTTCATCTCAACGAAGAAGAAAAAAATGTAAATCCTCTCACTTTTTCTCAGGGGAAGAAGACAAAGCGACAACTTTTACTATCTTTTTTTGCATTTTTTTGGTAGCGTTAAAAAACGTGGCGGCCTAGAATTTGAAGCGAGGAATAGGATTCCCTTGTTTGTTTCTTATATGGTCATTTTCTGACGCTGCTGGTGACAATTGACAGTCATCTTAACTCGTCACATTAAAAAGTGTCAAGTAAAACAATCACGTGATGAGAAGCATTCCTTAAACATGTTTGTTTTTGTCCACTCAAACTAAATATCACGTTTTGTCGAAGAGACTTTGTCCCTTTCGTTTTCTAGGCTTTTGGGCAGTTAACTTTTTTTTTGCAAAAAATGACAAAAAATTACACTTCTTGAGGTAGATATTTTTTTGTATCTTTCCTCGCCAAAGTGACTGACCTAACGAAACAACACAAGTAGCAAAAAACAGTGTGTTAACTTAAGTAGCCCAAGTTGATTGTTCTTTCTCTTAAGTGTACTTCATCAACGAGTGGCTACTGTCTGCTTAAATGATTCTTTGAAGAAAAAACATATTTATCAAGAGTAACCATCTGTGACTAGAGTATAGCCGAAAAATATATTTGCTAAAAGATGCAAGAAAACACATTTGGTTAGTGTAAAAGTAAGAATGTAAGTACGCATGAGTTGAACATGAACACACATTTTTGCCCATGATTAAGTGCACATATGCGGCAAGTTAAATATGAAGCGAACCGAGACCTTGTTTCATTAATTTTAATCTCATTACAGACCCTGCAGCCGCAGTCAATAATGGAGCGGATATGCAAGGAGTGTGCCTTTGCAGTGATTTTTTTGTGTGAGACAGTTAAACGCTTTACCTTACCCTAGACAAAAAGCCACTGATGATCAGGATCAGGATGACCAGCAGACCAGAGCAAGCGTTCACAGCTTCACTGCGGCTTTGAATTTACTCTTTCTGAATATACGCTTTAGTTATAGCAAATTTTTGCTGTGAAAAGCAAATTTTGCTTGCTGTGGGATGTCGCATGCATTCCAAATCATGGCAAAAAATATATATTCTGTGGTGGATGTCGTCGTTCGTTCATTGTCTTCTTTTTTTAGGACTCGTTGATTCAGATCAAGTTAACATTTTTTGGCTTGAATGGTATGGTCGTTAAACTTTTTTTTTCAATTTCATCAAGGTTCACTTGCATTCCTCATCCCCAAAATAAGCAGAGCATAGCTCAAGTCAAGCGAAACTAACTTTGATATTGATTGAGGATATTGATTAATTTTCCCAATTAGTGCGGCTTCACATAATATTTACATGTTGCATTCGATAGCAACTCAAGCTCAAAATGTTCTAGCCTTATCCTTCAGCAGAGATCAGTGTCTTTTGTGAGCTGCTTAGTTTTAGCTACTTTTTTTCTTTTCCACTCCACACCAAATGCCAATCTCACCTTGACGCTTGCTGGAGTATGGCGCATATATGTTATGGCGTGGTTGCACTTACACTGAATTATATTTTATTACTTTTATTATGACAATGTCAAGTACGCTATATTACAACATTCATTAGTATTTTCTGGCGATCGACTATGCAAATTTTGTGTGACTTGATGGAAAAATTGCGAGAGCAATTATCTCGACAAAAATTTGGGAGAAGCTGAGCCACGAGAAGGGCCGTGTGCCGACTACTGCTGTCAGTGCAATAAGGAAGCGAAGAAGGAAATCGACAACTTGTTACGTTTTTCATCTTCTTTTGACAGAAAAGTTTTTACTGATCCTCACAATAATCTAAATGCAATTATTCCAATCCAAATCCAACCAAGTTCAATGAGAATAGGTGCACGTACAAAATTTTAATGAAAGAAATGAATGGCTTGGACACAGAACCCAACTGCTGTCCGTGTACTTGACAAGAAACTCATTAGCAATTAGTAAGCAGTCGCAGAGCCTGTCAATCGGAATCCCTTTCATTTTGAATTCAACTCAGCCTCTCGAATATTGGAGATTGATGCGGAATGGGCAATAAATCGATACAATAATCCAAATTTCACTTGTTTTTTTCATTTGGCAAATGAGTCGTATGTATGCAGACAGCTAATTTTTAGCAGACTTGTTGACTTCTTGCCTATATTTTTTAAAAGGATCTCCCAATAAGCCCTATAAGTATAACGTCACAAGTCTTTAGTGTTAGTTGTGGACGTGATATAATACAAATGATTATCGAAAACTTTGTAATTTGAAATTAGAAAAGTTGGCAAGTTGCATTTTTAACTGTTCGTATTCCATACGTCAACGCACAAAGCGAGAAAATCTCAATCAATCTTCATTTGTAAGAAATGTTCACACAAAAATCCTCATTACAATTTGTATTGGGTGGCTTATTCCTCCTTAAACGATCAACATTCGGATATGGATAGTGATTGTTGAGTTGATTGAAAAAAGAGTTTCTAAATTGCTAATTGGCCACCATACCACAGCAAAGAGTATATAACCCTTATTGCCTATTATACAACGGATATTATTACATTGGGGATATTTATTGCAGTTACAAGTTATCCTTTATAGCACATATTATGCATATGACTTGACGGTTTAGTTGTTATCAAATGTGAAAAAGAAAATTTTTTGATTTTTTTTTTCAAGTCAAGCTTCACAAGAATTTATAAGGATATGAAGCAAGAGGAGATTTATATAAGCAACCTTTGAAAAATCGAAAGTAGCCAGTCAGCATGTCCACGATGAAATCAGTCAGTGAGCAGTCGAAAAAAATAGCGAGTGAAGTAGCAATACTGGCTTTCGCACTAACCAATCCTTTAAGGAGAGTATAGAGTACCCTTGAAAATATATAACACTGTATAGCAAAAAATATTGCTACTTTTTTACCTCTATAAAAATATTTAAGTTATGATTGTGCTCATGACATTATGAACTTGTGCATCGACAGAGCAAACATTGCATCACAAGTCAGACAAGAATAAAAGCTGTTCTTTGTAATAAGGGGACCTTTACCTTTACTTTAGTTGATTTTTCATGACTTCACACTCTCTTCAAACGAAAATATTGTGCGTATCTATTACCTAACGAACGACAACCATCCCGCTTGTTAACTTGTTATAATTGCATATTTTCATCTCAACAGAAATAATATTATTTTTCTGCATTTTGGCAGAGGAAAAATGCATTTTTGATGATTATTTTTTATTGATTATAAAAAGATATAGTTGTACACATTAATGGTTGTTGTGGTGTGTGGAAGTTGGTTTTTACTTCGGCAGTGAAACCAGTTGTTCGCAGCTTGTTAGCAGAAGCGAAATGAATGAATTTGAATGGTGAGTGTTATGAGGATGATGATGACGCTTTAAACTTTAGGCAGTTAAGCGTTTGTTAGAAGCTCTTTCTCAAATATACGATAGAACTTTCTTCGTACGTGTAAATGTCACTTTTTAGTTACTTCCTTTTGTACATCTCAGGAATTATGATTGTTTACATGGATTTTCTCTTTTTAAGTACTCAAATTTGAACATGCTTCCTCTGGATGTCGAGGCTTATGGGTGCCTACTTGATACAAAAGATTAGAAGGAAACCAGAAAGTTGTGCTGGAAGAAAAGGGCTTTCCACTTTACTTATCTAATTTTAGATCTATATTTCTACTTTTCTACCAAATCGTATAATAACAATACGTGAAAGTGAAATAGCTCCTTCTTGTCCAATTTTAAGTAAACAAGACGATGACAGATGTCAACGTGAGGTTCTCTGAATTCCAGGTGCTTATTCATTTTCATACTTTGTATCTTAACAAGAGTGAAACTTTGGGAATGTTGTCTCAGATTAGATAAACAATTTACTTCAAATAAAGAGAAAAAATGATTAGGCACGCATGAAACGTAGCCCCTTCTTTATTTCACGAGATTACGAGGAAAACTCGTGTTTTCCAGGAATTTAGGAATTCCTTTCAGATAAAACAACAATTGTGAAAAAAGAATCTTTCATTTTCCTTGTATCACTTTAATGAAATGACAATAGACACAAGCATCTGAGTCAGTGAGGCAAGCAGTCAGCAGCAGCAGAATCTTAGTCACACTAAACTCTTTAGTTTTTTTGTGCTTAACATGTGTAACCATATTGTAAACTTCGTTAAAGCAAACGTTTTGAAAGGGGTTTTGAAAGAGAAAAAAGCTTTTCAACGTTCACGTAAAAATGACAGAAAAATCCTGTTTCTTCCTTTTACGTCCGAGGAGAATCCCTTTTGCTTCGTTCCACACTCACTATATATGACATGCCTCGCTGGCTTAATTTTTCTCTCGAACGCGTAATCTGAATAATGATGATGAGTGATATAGCGCACCATACCGCCATGCCACCACTATATACCACCACCTTTTTTGTGCATAAAAAACGCCAGAGTGACTGACTGACTACGTGAATACTTACTTTATTTGGAGTATTGTTAAATGCAAGGCCACTAGGCAGCTTAAAACAGCATTTTTTTCCCTGGATGTTATTTGCATGAAGCGGCAAAACCTTAAAAACAGTAAAGTGCACTTTACCGTGCTTTTATTTTCGAAAGAAACCGGTTTTTTCTTCCTTGACTCCATTTTTTAGTCGTAAAAAACGTTTAAAAAAGTTTGTGTCTTCTCAACTCAAAAAATAGCAAGCTGACTTTTGACGATTTCCCCTTTTGTCATCTCTCGTCGCATATATGGATAATAGATAGGTTGAGTTGGAAAGTCAAGAAAATTGTTGGACATTGTTCGGGAATTTTCATTGTCAGATTAACTAGCATTATTATTTCATTACGTTAAAGTGGAGTGAGATGAAGATTTACATGGACAAAGTATGCAGTTTTTAACACCATCCGTGTAACTTTGTGGAAATAGTCACATCTTGTACACTTTGGATTAGTGAGACAGAATAAAATTCCTCCAAAGAGAAAAAACATCTTATCTCACGTCACCTGCTTTCATAAAAAAAGTCATAAAAAACTGAAAGTAAACCAGACCGGAATTGCGTAATGGATAAATGCTAGCATACAGAATGCACAACTCAAAAAAAGGAAAGTGATATCTGTTCAAGGAAATTCACTTTTTTTCTTCCAGTCAAGTCCCTCGTAAAAAATAAGAATGATGTCATAAGGTCTTCCAGAACATTTGAGAGAGAACTCACGTAACAAATATCCATATTCCCCTTAAGTAACAAATTTTTCGATCCAATAATTTATATCAGTCTTCTCGCCTTGATCTTCATCCCAACCCATTCCACACACATACGCATACAGCCTTCTAGCGGAAATGTAGTCACTGAAGAGCATTTTAGACAAATAAATAACCGCATATCCTCATCCTGATGAAGTTAGAGACACGATGTACGTATTTGCTCATTCAATTCACTCCTCCAAAGACACGGCCTTTGGCACCAGGGAAGCCCTACTGAGAGAGCCTCCTCACGTCGTGATTATTGAGCGATCAATTTATAAAGATGAGTTCAGAGAAGAGGTTATTCATGTGAAGAAGACGCTCATTTGTTCTTCATTGATTCCCTCATGAGCACCAGACAGAAATTACATCTTACTAGATACGTGTGGCTTGTAATACTCGCGTTCTCTCACCAACTTTCAAACACATTAAAGATTTTCCTTTGGCTCAACGTCATATTGTTCTCCGCTGCCATCAACTATATCTCACTTTTATCATTAGCAACAGCGTTTTTTTCCAAGCAGTATTTTTTGTACGTGCTTAACAAGCTAAATATGTGATCTATGTTTGAGATTAGCACTTTTGGAAAAAAATAAGTCGATGTTGATTCTTCGCCGTGATAAGCTCACTTAGGAAAGCAGCTAGAGAGTGATAGTTGGGTAATATGACAATGACAATGGCCAAAAACGAAGTTGATTGGTACATACACAAATAAAGATTGCGTCTCTTGTTTCACTTGCGTAGATTTTGTATGCAAAAGGAATCAGAACTAGATCACAAATTACTGTCACAATAATGTACAACTTGACTTGTTTCCTTGAAGGATTTTTCCTTCGTTGTGGTATGGAGAGGCAACTTCAACTTCACAACATCTTTTTAGATCTTCTCATTTTCACAGCTCATTACCCTTTTGTCAATAGTTTACAATGATGCGAGCAAAGGAATGGGAATGTGTTGATGCGTTTTTGAACTTTAGTCAATGCCATATACATCCAAACTCTACTTACATAGCCATCTATAGAGTTTTAATTGTCATTAAATTATAAGCAATTATTTGGAAAACAGCTTTTTCTCGCTTGTCATAAAATGATCTTAAAGCTACGCATGTGCCGCAAAGGAACGGAAAAAATTAAAATTAAAACTTTCAGATTCCCTTCCCATTTCCATTTTTACTGTAACCAACAACCAGCCCACAACAAGTAGTAAAGTAAATTACTCCAATCCTCAGTCATCATCATCATCGTTGTTTCTTAATGTTTAAAATGAGCAATACAAATAATTATTATCGTTTTATTCCTTTACGACCATTCTGCTGCCATAAGCTTTGCAAAAGGTGTGAACTGAGCAAGGCGTGGGATACAGCAGAAGGTCTATTTTTTGTCGATAGTTTTCTCAACTGCCGCATTCATTGTGGCTGTGTTGTGTTGATGACGGTTTAGTATAAAGTGATTGAGATAAAAAAAACTCAATGTGACAATAAAAATTGATGTGATACAATGTGAGTCGAGAGAATATGTATAAAAAAATAGGCATTAATGGAGTTTACCAGCCGACAATGCAATATTATATTGCTTTAAGTCGCGCGGCAAAAAATTCATTGTTATGTTAATGCATGTAAATAATAGGATAGTGCACACCGGCTAGGCTAGGCCACCGCCAACAATGTCCAGTCGAGACGGAAAGTATCATAATTATCTCAATAGTTGAGTCACAAGTCAGTCACTCAAGTCAAGTCACCAAATGTGCATCACATCATAATATCATGAGTAGGAAGTGAAGGAGATCAATATCGATAATATTGATATCAAAATGACAAGACATAACAAAAGCAGAGTTCAATTAAGAAAGGAGGAATGGGGTATGCATATGTTCATAGCCCATTTCTTCCAGTCAAATAGGGTATGAATATTAAGTGCAAATTTTTTTCCTCCAAACCAATCAAATTAATCGTGTGGGCTTTTCCTTGCATACATTTGTCCATCATTTTTGTATCCTTTTGGAGGAAACCTACGCAAAGAGGAGTTTTTGTTGCCCAGAAGTATGGACACGCAGAAAAAAATATCGTCTTCACAAGTTACTTTGCAGTAATAATATACGCAACGACTTGTTAATCCGTAAAGGATACACAGAAAAAATTTCAAAATGCGGCATGATGCATTTCATGATCAACTTTTGTTCGTAAAAGGATTGGCGAAGAAAAAACTTCACTTTTATCCACATGTCTTATTACATTTACGATTAGTTAGTGGCGTTTGTGTGATAAAAGATGGTGATCTTATGCATGATGTCTGGTTTTGCCACCTCACCAAACCAACCACCGCCACACCATACCACCCGCACCCATCCGCATTGTATTGAGAATCACGACGTATGATGTTGCATTTGCTGCGCTCGTGGCCTGTGGACCATCAGATTTTTGCTCACTTCATCAAAAAGACGAGGATTCAAGAACACAATGCAAAAGCTAAAAGATATTGCGTACAAACGTTTTTGAATATATAGATTTTTTTCTACCTTCTCCAAAATAGAATAGAATACAAAAATTTGTAGATTGAGAAAGAAAAAGTGAGCAAATTTAAATGGTTCGCAGTTTGTGGATCACACGTCTTATATTTGCATTGAGGATTATCCTTGAATTTCAGGTGTGGTTTTTGTCGAGCTCCACTCTCACACACAAGCATAATATTTTAGATATAAAATTTTTATGACTAACGTACATTTTGTATATATCCCTTCTGTACATGTGTGCTCGCTCACTCTACTTTTGTGTCAACGCCCAGAATAGCCTTAACCAAAACGGATCTATCTTCAACACTCACAAAAAAATTATAACTTTTTTTGCTAGTTTAAATACCTCCGCATGCAAAATATATATTCCACGCGCTTCCATTTTTCTCTTCAAGTACGCAAAAATTCAACAATCGATTAGCACTCGCTCATTGTCAGCTTTATTTTCTTGGATTGGATGAGGAAATAGGTGCACGGAATTTGCCATTTTTCTTTCGAGCAACGTTACACATATTTACTCTGTAATTATTTTTGTGCAGGAGTGCTCATTGAGGAATATGAAATTGAGGCAAACTTCTCCTCTTTACACTCAATTCCCAATGAATGAAAAATTAATCAATGGAGTAGGAGCACCGAGCACCCACTCCCACAAAAAAAATCAGTGCAAAAGAGACTTCCTCTATCTGTAATTTTTTATGTTCCTTTTCACAAATATACACGTTTGTGTTGTGTCTTGTGAGTCAGTGAACTATGCGCTTACTAATCAAAAAGAAAATATTAGCATGAAAAGACAAAGGGATTTGATGTTATAGACGAAGCCAGTATTTTAAGCAATATGCGTAGGATGATGTTTTGTCTTTTTGTCAATATGCAAAGTGAGTGAGTCGTGTGTACATTACCAAATTCGTTATTTGATTAAAAACCGAAAGGCCCACAATATATGAATTGCGAATGAGTTTTCACTAGTTTAGAACATGAGCGAATCAAGAGTATTCATGAAGAAATTTGAAAGTTTGCAAAGCACAAGGGAATGAAATCAGATCTCCTTCAAATCAAAATTGTATCAATATCCTATTCTCTTTTCGTGCATGCGTATCGCACAAACCATAAAGTAGTAGCGTACGTGGAGGACATGCCTGCCTGCCTCCAAGTCAGAACGTGCACACATGTTTTGTATATGCCTACTGGCATCTAAACGAAATCAAATCCCATTAAAATTCATTATTGAATAGGCTTCACAAAGGTGAACTTGTATATAAGTATTCCTCTTCGAAATTACATTGTTTTTCCTTTGCCAAAAACACCTGTAGGCACTTTACTTCACTCTCATTGTCATCTTATATATCATGTTATAGATTTTTGATGCATGAAATTAGTCAGGTCAACTTTGAGCTGTCATAATATGTAACATTGTAAAACATAATTTAGATACCTATGCACACATTTTAACACTCGTAGGAGAAGACACAATTCAAAAACTGACTGACAAGGATACTCTGTATTATACACACTAATTGTACAATGCGAGCAATAAATGCAAATGAGTAGTACAGTTATCGACAAACACATACACACATATCATGTATAAGTTTGCAATAACAAAGCATTGAAGAGTATTTAGATTGATAATGTGGAAGGAGATTGATTAAGAATATCATTTTGATTATGCGCAAGCAAAAGCGTAATAAGCAAAATTCAGAATGCATAATATAATATGCCCTAAAGGCATATAGCCAGCACTGCTACATTTTCGATATTTCTCTCTGAGTCAGATCCTTCCCATCTTGTTCCCCTTTTTTGTGCACAAGCAAACGTTCAAGTAGAAACGAGAGTGAAACTCAGTGAGTATACGAAAGGGGTGCTCTCGTACTGCTCACTCAGCCACAAAACTGGGTCACTTTTGCATGAAGCTGGCCACCAGAGAATGAGAAAAGTACCCTGATTCGTATTGTGAGCGCTTTATCAGCACAAATGCATTTATACATGTCTTGTCTCTCTATTTACAATGCCAACTGAGAGAGAGAAAAAAAATAATTGTTTCTTGGATTATACAACTTTATACAAGAGGAGCAAACTTCAAGTTACAATTCGAAAATAGGAATTAGGTATATATAACGGCAATGACAGTGGGCAAGAACACACACATCACTACACAGTACCTGTGCCCACACTCGTACTTTCAGAAATGGAGTACTTTACGTACGTGTGTTCCTTCTATTTGTCTATATGCATTTGATTGCCCAATTTCTTCACTTTCAGGTTTACTTACTTATTGTTTATTCTATTGTTGCACCTAGCGTAAATCCAAAGGCATCTTACACATGATATATATATCCCTCTGAGAATATTTTTAAGTTAAATATACCACCTAAGGTTGTTTTGTGTGTAAGTAGTTGCCTATTTACTTTTAGCTAAAAGCCTTATTTGATTGTTTGGATGATGGTGTAGTGCCTAAGTGAATAAAAATTGGTAGAGCAAGGTCATCCACATATTGTTATTATTGCGACAATGGTCTCTTGCTCATGTCATGTAAAAAAACTACGATCGTCATCGGCACTTTGCCACACACCACCATCACCATCAGTCTCTATTCATTACCACCTTAAGTAATTCGCTCTTGATTCTCGCTCCCCAATTGCCTTTACTGACATATTGAAGGTTTCCTCAATCCACTGGCGAGAGAGATGTGGACGTGGAGTGCACATTTCACACTCTCTTTCCATTCCGTATATCCAACATAAATTACATAGAGACGTCGTTATATATTTCGTCAGAAAAAAGTGGTCCCCAAGTGCAGCGGATTGATAAAAATCTACTTATTGCACAATGCCTTTTCACACAATAGATATGGTTGATGTAGATCAATTGATTGATTTTTGAGCGAATTTTGTTACGCTCTTTAGCACTGATAAAATGTACAAGAAAAACATGAGTTTTCCCTGTAGATATCACCGTTTGATACAATATCTTTGATGGATATGTACCTACATGTAATTTTCGTTAAACCACACCCAATCCAGTCCTTCCAAATTCCAAACGCTGGAATGTATCGACATGCTTAACGAATACACACGATATATTAAATACATTTTCACAAAGTCGAAAGTTCTCCTAATCCAAAAAAAGCCAAAAAAAGTAATCTGGAATTGTAATGAAATCTCCGGTTACAAATTTAAATTTTGAAGAACGTCTAAATATAACATCAATCCAGAGTGCGTAATGCGCAACAATTTGCAATTAAATCAATTTTAAAAAACCAAATAACTCTTGGAGAAGAATTATGGATGAAGGTGAAGTTCTCCAAAGTATTATATGCATAGACTTTATTGCTAAAAAATTATTTTGATTGTAGGTGGCATGCGGAACTGAGTATCGTTACGGGAAAAAATCCCATTTGAATGAAAAAATAGGCGTGGGTTGGTAGAATCGAGTAGGCTATTGAGTACAAGTACGTTATTGTACCAAGGGAGAAAATGACTATGCGAGAATCGATTAAGTATATATTTTGGCAAGCTCACCCTTGCGATGTTAATAATAATATAGTTTACAAAGCCAAAGTATGATCTAGAGCAATCATCCATTGAGTGAAGTGAATGCCTGAGCATTCAATGTAGTTTCCTCCTGTCATCGTCATAATCAATTACACCAGGTGTTGAAGAACAGTATCAAGGTGAGTGTGCGAAGCGGAGACAAATAAGCGAATATATCTTGCCAGTTTGCAAGACAGTCGATGTATGAAAATGAGGAATGTAGTCAAAACTTACAATTATTTATTGAGCAATCTTACTGCAGGGTACCGTATTGTACGACGTGGAAATGGAATGCATGAGTGAAAATGCTATTGTCCAAGTGCGAATATCATACACAAGTGTACAACGATGAACTCTTAAGTGTTGACACAATGAAAAACGAGAATAAAATTTGCTTTGAATTTCTTCCGGGAATGGACAAATGCAACTGCAGAATCAAATTCTTGAAGTGAAGTGTAATCTAATTTTGTTCAAATGGAAATTCTTTGACCTTATTAAATCTTATCCCAAAGCAAAAAAATGAATAATATTGTTTTGCATCTCCAGACGATATAAATTCGATTGTCCTTTGTTCACTCCTTTAACACATATCTACATGCTCATCTTCTCCATCTCTGCACCTAATTTACGACCAATTTAAAAAGCGTACACGTGTCCACGTTTTTTCTGCTTCTTTCTAATCAACCCTTTTTATCACTCAATTATTTCAAGTTTAACCAGGAACTTTATATCCATATTTGATTATTCCATTTACACCATACCTATTTTCTTTCTAGTATATGCATGAGTGTATCCCACTTATCCCATTATTTCCGTAAAATTCTTGAAAGGGCTGAGCTCGCTTTTAAGATGATTCGAGCTCACTCACGAAGAAGAGTGACATGATTTCTACATCTGAGTCACATTATCAACTTTACACCCATGTATATATTATTATTTTTACATATCTTCCGACAGCATCATTATCTCCAAAGGAAATACTTTTTTCTGTTCGGATGATGATGTGATTATCGCGCAAGTTTAAAACTCGCCTCACATCATCATCCTCCTCACCCAAGCGAAGTTAAAATCGACAGGACGCATACGATTTTGATCACTGAGTTAAACTTCGCACCGCACAGTCGCGATGATTTAATAAACCGCGTCTCTACAAAAAAGTGTGAACTGGACGAATAAAACGTCTGCCAACAATTTTTCATGGAATACGTATAACACACGAAGTACTTAGGTTTCGAAACATCGGAGGATCAAGATATAGCAGCTTACTATCGATGGAAGTTGTAAGCTGGAATAAGGAAACAATATCCATAATACAAGGTGCGCTCACAGCTCACACTTTGTATTTTGTATTATATCCCTTCTTCCTTTTTTCTGCTCGAAGCTATCCATGAGTTAATATCATCATTATGCAAGTTGCATCTCGTAAAGAAGGAAACGACAAGATTATTGCGGAGAGGGAAGTCAACCCAAAAGCCAAGACCAGACAACAGGGAGATAGTAGAGTGCTACGAGCCCTATTATAATGAAATGAGAAATTCCATACGGAACGTGACTCTCATGATGTTCCCTTTCAACCAGAAATGCGCATGATTTTTTCTCTTTTAAATCCACAAAAAATCCACACATATCCGCCCTTCATCTTAATTCATAATTGAAAGCTAGAAAAATGATAAATCCTTTTCGGAAAGCAAAAGGGTATTATGCATGCATGTGTATAGTAAGTAATGCGACAAAAAATCTGTAATGAGATGGGAGAGCGTAGTTAAGTGAGAAACACTTTTTCTTTCTCCCTCTGCCAAAAAATGTTCTCTCCGACGGACACTTTAATTCCAGAAAGTAAGAAGGAAATTTTTTCCATAAGCTCATCTCGTGTGCTCGCTAATGCACTGTGAAAAAGCGTGCATAATTCACGTTTCATCGTCGTCACATTAGAAAAATAAGAGGAGGGTGGAGAAGATGGAGATGTGTGGGTACCCATTACCCAAAGGCAATGACTTTTTTGTGCAAGATTTTTACAGTAAATACATAATATCGCTTGACGGAGAATAAATAACAGCGAAAGCGAAAAAAAACATGTAAAATCAAGTTCCGTTTCATAATTAATCAGACAATAGGAGAACATGTATGAACATAAGCAGAGAGAGGCAGGTCAAAGTGGACAGGATATTGAACAGAAAAAAATTAACAATATAAAAAATCGAATTGAAACCCCGGCAGCAGCATCTTCATCATTATCATCTTCGTATCAGATACGGCGCAAGAGTTGTTTTTTACACATGTTTGAACTTTTGCTCGTTCTTCCCTCATCCTTCAAAGTTTATTTAAACGATAGAGGTTCTTCCTCTTCTGCATTTCATTGTGAGCTCTTTCAGTAAGAATGAAATATTGGATGAATAATATGTTTCTTTCGCGGGGGAAAATTACACTCAAGAATGCCACCTTGAACTTGGCCTTCTCCCTGGTTCACCATATTGACCGCAACATTAGCATAGCACATTCTTAATCACTTCATTTTCAAAATGTATAAAAAATATATACACACACACATCTTAACCTCTCTCCACTTTTATTGCTCTCCTATTACTACCGCCTGTCTTGACTCGCTAGTTTATTGAAGTAAAGTGAATAAGTGTTCGAACACACCTACTTACATGCTCACTCACTCACTCATTTTTTTTTCTCCAGAAAAAATTCTTATGTCCATGTATCCCGTTTAATATTACTTGATCATGTTACAAAAATGATTATTTGTACACACGAAATAAAAAAAAGTATATTCCCTCTGCCGCCCAGCGTGAACAAGAAGGGCAAACATACTTATATAGTCTGCTGCGCCTCAAATACCCTTTAAAAAGTCAACAAGTAGCGATAAGTACAAGTGTACACATCCAGAGTTTAGAATTCATGTTGCCAAAATAGCGTGCGCAGTGTGCACGCAGTGCCTGGAGAATTCTTTCATTTTTGCAGCCGTAGAATATACTTAATCTCCTCCTTCCTCCAAATAAAGATGAAAAAGGAGGAATAATCCAGGAAGGAAGGAAGGTAGGAAAAGTCAAAGTCGTTAGGGTAAACATCATTTTCCTATGTATACATGAAAAATCAACTGCAACAATAATATGTACACTTTTTTTATTATCTCGTGTACATATGCGCAAACAGTTGGCTTGTTCTTCAGTCTCAGAGTGAGGGAAAATGTCAAGAGCTTTTGTGTGTGATTCTCAACTCTGTAATCTTGTGAAGAATTTGTCGTCTGGAGGTCGTAAAAAAGATAAAGGATTTACGTTTTGAAAAAAATCTTGCTACGAGCGGTAGTGGTGCAGTGGAGTTGTGTCAGTTGTTAGCCGCTAGAACTGACAGTCGCATATCACATCAGAGTCATCAAAGGATTCAGATAGATTTTTCCAGCGCATTTCAATTTCAAGATCAAGGAGCGACTTGCCTACTAGCTTGAGCTATTGTGCTAAAACCATATATCCGTATTTGATTCAGATGAGGCTTTTTAGCCGGTATAAGAATGTGCGTACGTGTTTTTTATGATTTCCTTTTCAATTCTTGAACGCGAGTTAGAATACCAGAGAAAATTTTTTTGTTCGAAAACACACCGCAACACACACGTTCCCTCACCAATGATAAGATTCAGATATAGTTGAGATACATGTGTTTAAGTATTCAACACGATGAGAATTTCCCTTTTCTTAATAAAGATGCGGGAGACCGGTCAATAATTTCTTGTTCGACTTTCGATATTTTGTTTAAACAGAAAAGGCGTCTTCGAGACTCAGTCGTGATTACGTTTTCGTTCCTCTTCTATTTTTCCCTAAGTCAAATTATACAGTTTGCCCTTTCCCTCTCTCTGGTAACTTTCCACTTCCGCAGAAGAGAGAGAGAGGATTATCAGCAAGGTCATTACTCAAAAAATTCGAAACAATCATCAACATTTTTTTTTCTCCTACAAGACAAACTAATCAATAAGATGGGTGAATTTTGTGTGCTCAGGAAAACTTTTTGGGTTTATGACCAATGTCAAATTATTATTATGATAGTTTTTATTCCTCCACCGTAAAATCGACGGGAAGCATCACTGCTTCAAGTGGAGAGCCTTCAAGAATTTCTTTTCTCTCTTAATAAAAACGCAAATGTGGTTTCACCGCCTCCTCCACGTTTCCTCATTGTCTTCATCAACAACTCCAACTCCAGTCCGGCGAGTGCAAGAGAAAACAAACAGAAAGGCTAATATTTATTCGTTTTTTATGCATTTAGCACCCAAGCAAATCTTCATTTTCCTCGTCTTCATTTGCTACATCCATCTCCTCCAGAGTGTGACTTGCTTCTCCAAAAGCAAATATTTGAAGAAAACCTTAAACTAAGCTAGAAGCAAAGCATCATCACCAATATACGTCATGTCCATGTGTGATGTAACGTCTGTGGGTAGAAGACCATAAGCTTAGAAATGCACACACAGAGAGACATCATCATCATTTGCATATTTTCCCCAGTTAACATTACCATTAAACTTGGATGCATCTCTCTCTCTCTCTCTTTAAGATCCTAAATTTTTGTTGTGCTCGAGTGATGCATTGTTTCACGAGTGAGGGAAAAAGCATTATTATGTCAAGAGTCACAGCATCTCACTTAAGAGCTTTTGCGCAGCGTGAGGCTTGACAAAAAGTATCTGTTAGGGAATATGTAAACAGATCCACCTTGTAGGTTTATTATCCCTTAAAAGAACAATTATTCCCGACATGATGATGGGAATGATTATGTAAAAGGAGAGAAATAAACGCAAACACTTTTCCTTCTCTTCACATTTTTTTTCAATCCATGTGGCCTATTAGGCTGGAGAGAAAGACGGAGTAGATCGGTAAACTGGAATTCAATCGAGAGAGAATATGTTTGGGTATAATATAATGTGCATGCGTAGAACAGGACAATGTGATGTGGTGATGTATGTCATGTTTACTTTGGAAGAAATAAATATCTACCCTTTCTTTGCTCCGGGACACACAAGTGACAATAAATGTACATTACGTTATGTGAGCGTATAAAAAATGTGTCAGAGAGGAAGACGTTTTGCTTCACTTTGTCTTCTCGCGTCTCATGTAAAACTGTCACTAGGTCTCCCATTAAAAAATGTCAATGGGAGATGTGCGTACCATGCCTTTATCCCTTGAAACTGAAGCCAGTTTTTGTCGTCATCGTTCGTGGTGCGTTTCATCTCATACGGCGACGGAGACGGAGAGCATGTTTTTCCATTCAAATGCAAAATATGTGTAGGCATGAAAGTGAAAAGGGTGACGGTGACAGGTAAAGCAAGTGTATTGAATAATGGACAAAATGGAATAATAAATGGAGATTGGGCGAATGAACACTTGGCAAGCTCTAGTTTGCACAGCAAAGAAGAAACATTCCCGATTTAAAATGCTGAAGGTATGCAATACACATCTCATAAGAATATTCAAATTCAATAAATAATTAAATGAAAGCAGATTTTTTTGTGTCAGGGTACATCTACAGCGGTAGTGCCTGCAGCGCGTAAAATGTTATTTATGAAGTGTGCAGCAATGAAAAGGGATCCGTTTTTTCAAGGTGTTCCCAGCAAAAAAATGCATTGTAAAGTGCAGCCAGTTGAATATTGGTATGCATATATTGGATTAATGAAACGTATTTTGGTGTTTGGTTGATGACAGACCTTGTTTTCATTCTTTTGCTAAGCCCTTTTTTCAAATACACATACTCGTAATATATATGGGATATACTTTTGAAGATAATAGGTGGAAATGTATATATACATATTATGCCTACTTAACTAATTGTTTTGATTTTTTTCACTAAGAAATTCTTTGAGGAGAGCCCTTGTTATTTACTACCACTTGAGGAGACGGAGATACAGGAATGAAATCGAGAGTGAGTCGACCAAGACGAAGGAAAAAACAGAAATGGAAGCAAGGTCAAAGCAGCATGCGGCACTATGCTTCTTTTCCATCACTCATTTCATTACGTATGACTTACAATAATTTTTGTAAAGTGAAGGCAAAGGTAACTTAAAGAGGAAAACCACAAGAATCAATATCTCTGTGAGAGGAGCGAGAGCCCTTTTAGTATAGCTTGAAGGATGTGTCAGTTTGAAAAACGTATTCAAAAGGGAAAATTGTATGTGTACGTGTGTGCAACATGCTGGGAATAGGTTGAACCGCCTTGTTTTCTTCTTTTCTGGTAAAGCTTCTTTTGTCTTTGTAATGAGGGAATGGCATGGGTGGTGGCATTACATCACAAACAAAGTAAGAAAAAAATCCTTAAAGCAACATCAGTATACACAAACCTATTTTTTCTCTTAAGTATTCTCGGATGAATACCGAAAGGGTTTTCCTTTTTCAAAAAAAAGTATTCCACGTGGTATCGTCATGATCATGATACTCTTGAGAAGTCAGTAATAAAGAATATAATGCACACAAACTGCATCTCTAACCCTTTCTGATTTTTTTTTCAGAGAAAAAACGTAAAATGAGGATGATGAGCCGTTAACGAACCTACATTTTGAAGGCGTGTTGCATGTTTATTGCTACTTTTGGGGTGCATAAATTGTTTAAAGATGAAAATTTTCACCCTTTATCTACCCCCAGAAAAACAAAAAAATACACCCAAATGCACGCAATATGTGAGTCTTCTTCCTCCTTTCTAGAAGGGAAGTCGAAAACATGAATGCTTATGTACCATTTTCGGTTGTCAGAACGTGCGTTTCCCAGTCAAAACAAATCATCTCTGGGTGGGCAGATACATACTTTCGAATTACCGGTATTCAATTGAAGTTGGAGGAAAATATTTGACTAAACTGTGCATAAAAAGGGGGATAAAGGATATTGTCTGTGGGTATTAACAATCAGACGAACAACTATACTCTCTTGTCAATACACAAACAACGAAACAAGAAGGGTATTCTTGTTACGCGTCAACCTTGAAAGGAAAACAAAAGTGCATATTTTCCATTCCTCTCGCCATGAGTTGAAATAAAGGAATTTATTAGAGAAAAATGCATTTTCAAAGGAGACGAAAGATGAGATGGTTGTGAAAATAAACCGCTTCCGATGCAGATAGTGAAGGGATATGATATTATGAAGCTGTCATACATTCCCAGGGTTATGTAACGTGCACATCCTCTATTCTTTCTATCTCTTCGCGGTGCATCTGCATAACAATGAGCAATTTAGGAAATGCATTTGCCAGGAGCAGTAGAAAAGTGCATAATAAGTAATAACTCAAGAGGAAAAAGTTGAATGTTGAATAGCCAACGTGCATAAGTTACACAAGGCTAATTATAAAATGACATGAGCAATGCAAAGGATTGTGGTCCACAGCAGCATTTCTTCAGCGATACTGAAAATGCATAATGCCTTATTGGAATCAGAGAAGGGGGACTTATTCCACAAAATTAGGTGCAAAGTCCCTGCAAGGCTTTTTTCCAGATTCGGAATCCTTTGAAAAATGCCGGCACAGCAGGAAGAGGAAATGAGGAAGTTGATTAGAATTCTTGAGAAAAAAGGTGTGAAATGGATGTTTCGAAAAGTACATTTCCAGTTCTTAAAACTATTTTGCGACCGATTTCTTGTCATTAACTCTTCAACGACCGGATTGAACAAAATCTATGTTGTATCAGAGTTTTCCCATTCAAAATAAATATCTTAAGTATCGTCCAAATCATGGAGTTCTCCGGAAAAATCGCCACATCACTGATTTCTGAATACAACATTACAGCTGGCACCTGCGATATTCCATGTTGCTCTTTATCTCCTCTGAATATTGTTTTTCTTGGAAAGAACACTCTTATTATCCCAAATTAGTACTTAACCGCTTCCTCTTTTTGTCTACTTGATTTTTCCTTGCAACCAATTTTGACGAAACATGAGCAGCTTGCTAAACTATTATCATCATTATCGGTATGAATGAAGTGCATACACACATGCATACACAACAAATGATGCATTATTGATAAAAAAACAAAGGGAAGACTCTTTGATTCTTTTCTCACTTGCACGACCAACAATACAAGGGTACTCCTCATCTCATCCAGAAGCAACAATGCATTTTCGACCAATTACCTATTATTACATTTTATTATTCGCAGTCATGCCTCATACTTTTCCCAGGAACGAAGAATGGAAATTGAGATAATAAAGAAGGAGAATGTGCGATAGCCGCTACTCAATCAAAGTAAGTATCCAGATTTTCCAGCAGCGTTTACACATTATCTCAGGGTGCTACTGCACAAAATGCACACTTGATCGGGGGATTCTTCCTTTTTCTCTCGCTTTACAGGCTAATTATATTGTTTCTTGTCCACTTTAGATAAGCTCCAACAAAAAAAGAATCCGAGTCATAAAAGAGTGCGGCTTTTGCTACTTCACTTTCCAAATCTCAATTTTGTTTAGATGACGGCAGTTTGAAAAGAGTTGTGTTTTCGTGCATGCATAAGCAGAGATTGAGATGAAAGCGAAGATGAAGCAGCTCATGTGGCTCTGGTAATAGTTCCAGTACTATATTTTGTTACAACAAATTAGCATGAGATCACGGAGATTACAACAAGCTTCTTATTGCGTACTACCGCTTACAACTAACACTGATCATAGTCATCATAAACCTTTTTCACTAAAACTCCAACTCCAGCGGAGGAATGGATAATTATTTTAAAAATATCTTCAAATAATTTTGCATTCGTTCAATGTTTTTTTTAAATTAACGAAAACCAACAAAATGCATAGGTGTCGTATCATGAATGAAGATGCTATAGCTGGAGTAAAGATAAGTAATATAAATATGAATCAGGGTGATTTAATGCTTTAGAATGCATACAGCCCCTAATTTTTCACCAACACGTTTTATTACACATGAACACAGCATGAAACTGTTTATCCCACACCTACACACATTTTCTTCATTTCCCAAACATTTTTTCTAGACACAACGTCCATCCGCTCTCATACTCTTATCTTCCTCCCGGTAATAGTCTCTGCCTGCCATTTCCATGTCTTCTAATTTTCACTCATAAAACAACAATTTGTTCTGGTTCGATAGTTATTATATGCAATATACCTAGCCTAGATTTTACATCATTAGCTCTAGTTCGCCTTTTGTTACTCTGCTCATTTATTAGAGGAACCACGTGTTGAGCATAATTTACGCACCATTTACGCACCCGTTTTTTACAAGAAAAAGTCATAGTCATATGAGACATAACAACAAAGTATTCCCATCTATGTTCACTCAACAGGGAATATCCGTACCATTCCGTTCACTTTCCTTTTCTTCAAACTTAATCCCAAGTTAAGGGTCATTGTATTCTAGAGTCATCGCGATCGTCATTTTCCTTCTTCCAAAAAAGCCAAGTGAATGAATGTTTCGTAACATGATGACTGACTGATGATAATATGATGATCAGTATGGAAACGCAATGCGTTATATTATATCTGAGCACACGATGAGGTAGAGATCATTATATGTTTTTTACAATCTTTCTCATTTCTCTAAGATGACCGCTGACTGACTGCACACACACAACCTAATACCAACTGGATATCCGCTGAAGTTGCATGCAAGCAAGCAAGCATATAAAAAAGCCCACTCAAATCATAATCACTTTTCACGAGAGAAAAATGCGTGGATGTGCGTATAGAACAAATGCAAATCTCTTGAATTATACACTTCGCATAAAAATGATATTCCAACAGTCTTGTACTTTGTACGAACATGCAATAAAAATTCGGCACAGCTCATTCATTCCGCTAAAACCTTGATCTTTTATGCAAAACTCCAGAATGAAAAAAAATCATTGAGGATTACTTGAATTTTTTACGGATTAGAGTCTTCACGCACAGCCTACGGGTTCTGTTTGTCGTGATACATAAAATTATTCATGCAAAAAAAAGTAAAAGTTTTTACGACTCAAATACCAAAAAAGTCTTACATTTTTTTCTACAATTCTCCGGAATTCTCGCGTCCGGAGAAATAATCAAAAGAATTTTCTGGTGGCTCCTTTATTTCCAAATAACAAATTGAATATAAAAAACAATCACACTCACAACTCATTTTTCTTGTGAGAAATTGAACATTCACGATTACTTATTGCACTCCTTTGACCTTTACGAGGACGAATGATGACTGCACATATCCATCTTATGCTCTACTTTGTGCATACGCATATGTGAGAAGACACGTCACATGTCAGAACAACACAAATCCTTAGGTTAATGAGATCATTCTGAAATATCATTTGTATTCCCAAGAGTACATAGCGAATGCCCAGTTTTGATGGAAAATATAACAAGGAGCGATGCACCAACTGATGCTCTTCTTCCCCAACAAAAAAAATCCTAATCAATTTTTCTTCTCGCTGATCCTGTTAAGGCATTTTTTCTCTGTCCAGTCAATTTCTCCTGCTAAATCATACTGATTGCAATGCAAACATGGCGATTTTTCCTCCAGGTGGCCACCTGTAATAGAGCTTCCTTTAGATGCGAAGTCGAAATTAACGAAAGGAAAAAATCCAATCATTATTCACTATGCATTTTTGCTAATGGAGAGGGGAAAAGGGAAAAACTAATAACTCGAGCCTTGTTACTACGTCTTGTCCAATGACCTCCTAAATCGTGAAGGCGTCTCATTAGCCGCAAAAATATTAGTCTTTTCTGCGCTGGACAGGGATAAAGGTTTTGCATTTGAGCATACGCATATTATATGTTTTCGTGTGCAGAGTGCAAACGCACATCACTAGTTTTTGTTGAGTGAGTGAATTGAGAAGATGATGATCAAGGTTGGATGAAATACACGACGTGCTTTTCCCCTTTCTCTCTCTCATTTCTACTTATGGCAATTTGAAAATGTCATAAAACAAGGATTTCAAAGTTTGAAACCATCCACGCAAAAACACGCGAACCATCAAAAAATTACATTAAATCCTGATTTGCAGCAAGAGACGCTGATTGTGCGTCTTGGCAAAAAAGGTAAAACGCTACAAATTATTTTTGTGCGTGTATATAACCATCTCCATACTGAGTGTGTGTGTGTGGGTCTGCTGACTTTTTTGTAATGAGCACACAGGCAAGTAACTAACATTGTTTCGGCCATCGATCCAATCCAACTAAAACTCTGCTGATTATATGATGATGATGATCCATGTAGAAAAAAAGAGAGAAATGTTTGTAGTTTATTCACTTATTTTTTGTTCTTCTTCAGGAATAAGAAGACGAATGACTGAGGTTGATGATGTAAGACGATGCCATTGCCTTGCCTTGCCACTGCTTTCCAGTCACTTCTTATGCGGAAAGCGTAGCAAAGTTGAGTTGAAGAAGAAAAAATGTGCGTAGGGTAAGTATGCGCATACGATTTTTGAGTGAGCGTATACATAAACCGAGTATTGAACTCTAACTCTAACTCGAGTCAGGCTCCTGCTCATCTTGCTAAACAGGCAAAAAACACGCTTTTGAACTTTGAGCGAGGGCCGAGCAAAGCAACTTTTTGAAGAGAAAAAAAAATCACGCAAGATGCAAGGCCGGACGAGCCCAAGGACGAATCTCGACGCAAAAACGCACACACACGCACATATTCCCATTTCACTTCTCATTTTTCTTTGTGTTTTCTTCCCTTTATCTGTGCTCACACTTGTCTTTAGCACTTTTATTATTTTTCTTTGCAGGGAACAATAATTTTTTTTGCAGTGTTCGCGTCGCGGTTTTTTCTTTTAAGAGACAGACTGAGAGACAAGCGTGTTTTTAACAGATTATTATATCATCCTTTTACACTTGTCAGATAGACTTTTTCGTAAAAAATCCTCCTAGAGATGAGATTTTTCGCATTTCTTCAATGACTTTGAGTAATCTTCTTGGCTTTCTGTCACATCTTTTAGTCCAATGTTTTCCTCAGGAATTTCTTCCATTGTTGTGAACATAGAATTTATCCTTATTCTGCACAAGGGATTTTTTCTTCATTTTTCACTGTTGAAAATGACATCCTTCCAGCTGAAGACTTTTTTGTCTTGTCTTAATTTCCTTTGAGGAGACTCTTATTTTCAGGCGCATGTCAGTTTCTTCAACATTAGAAAACTTTTTTTGCATCAAAAAAGCTTACAATTAGTTATAATTCTATTCTGAGTGATTGGCAGATTTCTTCACGATTTGAAATGGAAGTATGGAAGCCACGTTTTTTCTCACACACATATTATCGCTTGTAACAGCTCTAGTAAACTACTGTTCTCCTCATTTTACATTGCGAGTGCAAAAAAGCTACAGATGAGATTCTGGTGTGATGCCGATGCCTACAGGCACTAATGCTCAACCAAATCTTTTTTTTTCCGAAAGAATAATAGAATGATGTGGACGGTTTTCGCTCCTCATTGTCAGTCACTTTCGTTGTTTTGTTTGAATTGGGATGATAAGATGCAAACGAAATCATCAGAGAGAATCTCCGATGAGAAGTGGGAATTATGTAAAAAAAATTGTGTGAAAACTGAAAAGATTGCAGAAAAAAGCTTCACACATGTGTGATGTGATGATCGCGCATGTAAATCATTCTTTTAAATACGCTTACAAGCTTGAATAGGCATGAAGGTCCATGAAGCAAAAATTGATGGGAGGAGGATGATGATGATGATACGATGAAAATATTTTCACCAAAAAAATATGCACATCAATAAAGAGATACTAGAGATGTGTGTATATCTTCTCATGATTTTGGTAGCAACCATCTCGTCAGGTGTGACAGCCGCCTCTACAAAAAGATGACGAGCAGTGTCAATGGCAAACTTAATGTTATTAGGTTGTTCGTTGTTCGCATCTTCTTGTCTTCTTTGACAATATGAGGATGTACTGAAGGAATCATCCAAGTGGAACAGAAGCAGCCATTGTTTAAGTGTAAAAAAGGAATGATGATCAGAGTGGTGTCATCCTAGACCCATCGCGGATTTTTGAAAGCGGCTTCATCATGATGACTTTGTAGAAATGGGAGTTGTTGCTGGCGGATGTTAAGATTGGTGCAAAAACATTTGTAAAAAAAATCAGCTACCACACTTATTGAAATGGATTATTTCAAAGGTTCATGATAATATGTGTATCATGTATATCCTCCAGCAGAAGAAGGTTTAAAAGTGATGATGGAAGTGGAAGGAGCATGGCACTTTTACTGAAAACACTTACTTTTGTGGTTTTTCCCTTTACTCGTTAGAGTTTTGGAGTCTTTGAAGAATTTGATGATCCGAACGCGAAACCAGAAAGCCCCATTTAACACCTGACTTTTTTTTACATCTTTCTCCTCTCCACCATAAGCATATAAAAGTGGAAGGAATGCTGTACCCATGCATCATCCTCACTTCTCTATTGTTTGCAAGAATTCCAGAAAAGTGTGAAAATGTCGAGTTTTACATTAAAATGTCGACGACACCAAACACCGCACACATTTCTCTGATTATCATCAACTTGATAAAGTGCTGCTGCTGACTTGATGAGAGTTTTGGATTTTTCCCTGACTCCGCCGAAAAACTTTTGTTATTCCAAGAAAAATTGCTGAAAGTACTTTTCTCCGTTGTGGATGGATAGAGATTCTCTTTTGTGATGGAGGATTTACACCTTTTCCCATCATGCTAATGTGGTTTGAAAACGAGCGTGTAATAAATGTGCAACAAACTACAATAAAAAAACTATCATCAGACTAGAGCCACCGTCATCTTTACTCGATCCTGCCCTTCGCCATTAGCACACCTGAGCGTATGTGGATGATCCGATGATTCATAGACTTTTTTTTGCATTTGCACACTAATTTACAATTTACCTTTCCATATACTTAAAGATAATGATGCTTGCACAAGTTCAAGGTATATAATGGGCCACATCTGTTTGGAGGTCCTTTATGCTTTGATGAATGTACCATTTTTTAAAACAATTTTTCATTCGAGTACCCTGGAAAAATGTAATATGTTTGGCAATTTATCCCGAGAAAACATGACACAGCTGAATTGAACAAGAAATTTTTCCACAAAACTTTTTAACTAACTCAAACACGCCAAGAAAATCTTTTAGTATGCGTACACTAGTCTTAGCATTATTAATCAATTCAAACGGGCATTTTTCGCACTGGCTCCTGGGAAGTTGTACGTAATGCAAGCTAATGATGACCTTTACCTTTACTAATTGAAATGAAAATCTTCCCAAGAAGATAGATGATCTCCCATAAAACATGAATTGTGGTGCAAGAAAGCAATAAGAAAATATCACTTTTCTCTCTCTCACAGAAGCCAATTAAACCGGATATGGCAGGGAGCAGGTAAAGTCATAAAAGTTGATTTTCAAATATTTCAAAAAAAATCTTTCTGCTAATCAGTTTTTTTGCCACTTGACTTGGAGCAAGGAAAAAAGTGGTGGAAGTGCGTTTTGCACTAAATGCTCCTTGTAAATGTCAACGACTGATCAATTACATTTCACATTCTTTGGCGAAGTGAGAGAAAAATGCATTAATATTTCTTCTTCTTATTCGTCTTCATATAATGCGTAACATGACGTAAGTATGCGTTGAGAGAGCAAAAGACAATTTTTATTATCAACATCACAATGACTCCGTCACGTGGTGGGCAAGAGTGGCTTGTTCTTATCTTCCCCAGCTTTCATTCTTCTCTGCTAACTCTATCGAACACATATGTGTGTCCAGTCCCCTTGATTACTATTACTTGGGACCAATTACAAGAGGAATCTATGCACGCAAAAAAAACGTTTCATAGAAGCACATGTGCGTATGTGCCAAGGTACATCGGTACATGTTCTCGATAACAAATGCCAAGAATTTTTACTGCGTTTAAACTCCAACCGACAGAAAGGTTACAGGTAAATGGCCCGATGAGTGACTTGTAGTAATAAAAAAATATGCTGGAGAAATCAGTATAATATACAACATACACACACATATCTTAGTTCTTTGCACCAAAAAATTTGCATTATTTGTCTTATTACACTGTCCATAGGAGTCATCAAACCTTCATTTTTTTCATTACATTTTCTTGGAATGCTTGAGCACTCGGAGAGGAAACCACCACGCAATGTCTTTTGAATCATCATCCGTCAAGTGAGCAACCACCTTGACAGAAATATATAGATTTTTCTTGGAGAGAGGTGAAAAAAATTCACGCATTGGAAAACATGCAATACAAGTTTTTTTCCATATATCTTTTGCTACATATGTACATATGTACACATACAGTTATGGAATGAATATATGAAAATTGACCAGAGGAGCGGAGGATGTATCGAGAGATGTGATATGTCTTGTCTGTTTTTACTAGACGAGTGCTCCTGTGCTGTGTTTGCAACAACTCACGCATTTTTATTTAATAATGCGATCAGCATCAGCCTCATCAACGGACGAGAGAGAGCAAGCGACTCGTATTACCTTTAAAAACTTACTTTTTTTGCTATTGTAAACTTGCACGCATTTCAATGCTCTTCCACGCATCATCACGAGGAGAAGGTAGAGCAGTAACCTGTTTCAGCCAATGTGTAGCATAAAACCCGTCTCATCCTCTCTCGTACCTTTTGGCAAGATGTAAAAAAGAATAATCAGCGAGAGAGAAGAAATTGGTAAAATGGGAATAATATGCGTATACGCACATGCATGATGATAAACTCTCGAGGAATTATAAAAGAGCAACTGACTCGCTCAGCTACTGTTTCTCCTGTTTGAATTGAGGAGATGAGGAGAGAGAAAACTATTATTCAATTCATGTCCTGGCCCATTGGCGCCTTTCATTGGTTTTCGAAGATGAAAATTGTAATCTGAAGGAAATGATATAATATGTCCGCTAACATTATTTTATCCAGATACAATACAAAAAAAATCTCTCTTTCTTTTCGCTAGACAAGTTCATCCTGAGGTCAAAGTCTCAACAAGTCCGTCTTTTGCAATTTGATGTTCTTGTTAGGTTTATCATGAGGTATTTCAAAAATAAAGCTTCACGCTGAGGAGCTGACGCTGGGCATGTCGTTTCTACTTCAGTTTGATGGCTTTATTCTTCAAACGATTTGAGTTTTGTCAATGACAGTTTTTCTACTTCTTGCAAGTTGAAATACACATTATAAACCCACGTGCCCGGAGGAAGCAAGCAAGCAAAGTTGAGTGGAACCAGGTCGCGACGCGCCAGCTGACCGAGACGGAAGGGTTCAACTGTCGCTCGCTTCACTGACGATGAGCACAAAGACGGGGACAATTCAATAAAACATTCGCACTTTCCTGTGAAGATGAACAATGTAAAGTTGCGTTGTTTGCTCACGCTATTATATTATGTGTACCTGTGTGATTGAGCCCGTTCAACTTGTCGTTGTCGACGGTTCCATATCAATCTTGTGCTCACTGTGCTCACCAACAATCACACAGACAGTTTATGAGACAGCGGCAGTTAGGGTACAAAAAAGTGGTAATGTGATATGCACACTTGAGTCTTTATCATTTGCACATTCTGCCGCTGATGAGAGGCTTACACAAGGAATGTTTGAGTAAACATTATCGATATTTTGGAAGGAAGTGGTGTGGGGCTAAATAAATGGGTACCTTTGTAGAGCGGAATCATTTTCTTAAATCTGTGATTTCTTTAATCTATGTTACACTTGTCTTTTACAAATGAAAAATATATTTTACAAACGCTGCTTTGATCATTCAATATAAACGTAAATGATGAAATATGAAGTCTGTCAGGCAAGTTTGCAGTGGAAGAGGGCGACGGATGCAGACAAGCATTAAGTGACATCACGGTTTAAAAGCCATTAAATGTCAAGTTCTCTCATTTCTGGTGTTTTAACATCTTGTACGAACAAGTGTAAGTATTCAAGTAACCATCATGCTTGATTTCATATTCTGTATTCCCAATTCAATGCTGAGATGCGAAAGCGTGCAAGTCATGCGAATAACTCAACAGGTAACAACATTGTGTACTTTGAGGAACGAATGAAACGACAATATGTCTACGCGGTAAATGGCAATAGGAAGGTTTTTGTTTTTTCCTCAAGAGACTCTTTCCCCTCTACTTCAATTGCCGCATTCTTTTATACGTTAGTTTTTAAATCTTAATTGAAATATGTCATTCCTTTCTCTCTGAGGCAACGGAGCAGTCATCAACATCGTTGTCGAGATCATTACCGATTGTCATTTGGAGAGGCATTGTTATCGTGATGTGGAAGTATTAGGTGCATGTGTGCACATTTTGTGCAAATGATGTACGAATTCGAATAAGTGCCTGGATAACTACAACCGAGCAAACTGAAGAAGAAGACGTCTGCCTCGTAAAGATAATACAAAGAGGAGAAAAATTACATGAAATGAAAGGAGGGGAATGATGGAAGAAACCAGAAAGTGAGGAAAAGTTATGTAAGCACAAAAGGCTCGGCTCAAAAGCACATTGACTTCCCTTCCCATTTCACTTCACTCTCTCATCGCAATCATTTTTGTAGGAGAAATGAGCATCTTTCAACGCGAAATAATTTACCCACGACGACGAAGACTCATGGACGAATGGAGAAGGAGAGTACGCTGAACTGTGAAATTGGGAAGCGGACATTGTTGCCTTCTCATATGTGCAGCGCATGACTCCATCGGCATAATGATGATGTGAGTATACTGCCACGCAATTTTAATGGGAGAGTGAAGGCATATGCAAAAAACTAGTGATTTCACCTTGACTAGGACGAACATCAGACTGGAGGTATGTGAGTGAGGCAAAGGAGTGCAGATGAGAGTGAAACGCACATGGCTAATTCGAACTGCGCTAGTGGACTGACTGGTTTCCTTCCTGAAGGCGAGGAGATTTTCAGGAAAAACTTGCTGTAGCATATTATGTCATACACAAGCACGTATCGCATATTTTTAATAGAGAAACGGCTTTCGCGAGAAGTATCTTCAAGACATAGTTACTGCTGGCTGACTAAAACGATTATTTTTTTGAAACGCATACATGTTTTGTTCTGAGCACGTAACCAATTTGGCAAAAGTAAATCAAAAAATTTCCAATGCTTGACATTGTAAAAAAGGTCACACACAAAAAAGCTCCGATTCCGACATATTAATTTCGTACGTTGTGTTCCTGGAGTTGTGAAATTCTTGTCCAAGAGATGTTTTGAAAACGTGACCCATTCCCAATATCCCAATCAAAACTGCATCATAGCTGTATAATCACCGACGGTTGAAGCTTTTGCACTTCCTTGTATTGTTTTACTTGTAACCTCTGCACCTACACTAATAATTCGCATAGTGCACTTGTCGATTGTGTCCTCCCCCAAAAAGCATACATAAATGCAAAGGCAACCAAGCGTGGAATAGAACATAGCAGGATGCATTCATTTTTTCTTAAAAATGGCGCAGCACGACGAAGCGATTGATTCAACTCTTCTACAATATTAATCATCTCGTAATAATAGCCATTTTACAAAAATAATTGATCGTCGTTTGCAGAAGCTGTTCACTCACTTCTATCAAACAAAACACACATACACATATTTGCCTCATACTCTTCAGTATTCGCATCGCAGCATCATCATTCCCCAATCAAACTAATATAAGGATCCACAAGTAGTTAAATATGCATACTTGAATTTCGTAGTTGTACTATTGACACCTATTTCCTCGTTACCCACTTTTCTTCTCTCTCTCTCCTTCTCAATGGGTTACTAACTTTATGCACATGATTGCAACACATCCATTTATAAAACTTATTTCTTCATAATCATCGAAAAAAGTCTATATTATTCTACGTAAACACAATTTTCTGTTCATGTTCTGCTCAACTCCCCCATTTTACTTTGTATCAAATAAAAATTTATGCCTGCCATTGTTTGATGTATCGCAAGACCGACAACACATGCATACGTAGTAGTGGCGGCATACAGCTGTGCACAGCACAAATGATTGGATTTGGATTGATGCATTTTTTAATAAAAAAGTTTAATGTAAATTCCATTTACCTACATGCATCTGTGATGCACATTATGCATGCATAACATATGAACAACATGTTCACATAATGATTAGGGAAGTGTATTTTTTCAACATTTAAAAGGCACAATTACCATTCAATTTTTCAGGGAAAAAGTGCAACTCAGAGAATGGGAATTATTAGAGGAGAGAAGAGAGTTGTTGGCAAATTTGTTATTAGCTATTCAAATGAATGGTCAACAGCAAGTAAACAACATTGACGAGCACGTAGTTGAGTCAAATACTGAAAGAGTTATGGTGTGTGTATGTGTACCTATTCAATCAATCCACTCGGGTTGATTTATGCCGACATGATCATGATCTATACCAAATGAAGCTTTATATAAACATAATATTTGTTATATCTCTGAGAAGAATATAATCTTACAAACTCTTGGGTTGAAGAAGAGAGAGAGAGAGAGGAGAGCAATTAGAATTTTTTTAAATCTATGAATTATGAAAACCACCTACTGACTCATATTGTACACCAGTTTTACTTTAATTTTTTTCTAGAAAGCATCATCGCACGAAGGAAACAAGTGTTAATTTAGCTGCGAAAATGAACCGCGCTGTAATAAAGGAAGACAAATGGTGGCATGCGGCTATTCGGTTTCTATTTTACAAGGTGCAATGTTGTAATGTGTACCACCGAGAGGACACACGGAGAGATGTATGAAGTGATGCGGAGGGATGAAGAAAGAAGAAGAAAAACTTATTTGTAATGTGAATCAAGTTCTAACTTTTTTTCGCTTTCCTTGATTCATGAGACCGCCCGCGTCCCTGTTCTGGTGACTTACAAGTAATAGTGAAAAAGCCCGACTTCCTGCTGCGATAAAAGTGGTAAAAAGTATCATTGGATGGTGATTGTATGTCTTCTCGGCTTTCGTGTATTAGCGTAATCCTCCTCCTCCACCGTCTTTCTTTCTTCCACGAAGAAAAAAGAAATATGAGTTGATGAACAAGTGCACCTTGCAACTACTTCACTAAACTCTTTTTTTTTCTTCTTTGTAAAGACGACGAAAGAAAGGGAGAATAGTATGTATATATGTGAATTGCATAAAAAACGTGCAGTGAATTGCATTGCATCGCATGCAAGCAAGAAATGAGCACAAAAACTGCATAAAAAATCAGGATATTACCTACTCGCTTGTGATTATTTATCCCTGTGCAATGTGTTATGTGGGGAGGAGAGGATGATACATAACTTTGCTCCAAAGAAGCAGAAGCTACGCTTTTAACAATACATTTTTACACCTTCGTGAAAATGGGCAAAAGGGATGATGTGATGTAATTTGTTAAAGAAAAAATTAGCTTCATGAGAATATACATATTTCTCCCTCATATTCATGCAGATTAGCTTACAGAATGGAATAATAATAAAAAAGTAAACTTCATTCAGCCATGCCATCCGCTCCGTGTGGAGTAGCAAAGTGTCGCGAAGACTTACAGCAATAATAAATTTACCATTTACCACATATTATATTCCTATGAATATGCTGATTTTAATTCTAGCTCTAATAATAACAAAAAAATGTTTGTTTGTGCATGTGTAGAAGAATGCATTTAGGTAGAGCTCACGTAACATGCTCGTACATAACATTCAAAAAAGTGTGAGTAATCACAGTATCCCACAAAGCTGAAAAAAGAATTGCTTCTCGGTGGACACGCAAACTTGTGCTGCAATTTGTAATTTTGAACTAGGAGCGAAGGAGCTTGTGGAGCTGGCAGTGGCATATCGTTAGTCTTTGTCATAGTCTCGGACGCGATTGCATATATTTTGGATCCTGTCTGCCGCATATTTTACAGAAACGAGACAGATGAAGATGGCTCTTTATATGTGCTAATATAAGTAATTGAATTATATTCTTAGTTTATAAAATTCTCGTTTCGATTCCATTTTTATTATTTTATTTTGTGAATATTTTCCCTAGGATATATACGATGCAAGGCAATCTCAAGCACGACAAAGACATTTGCTATACATTAGACAATAACAAATACGACACCTATGTTCTTATTCATTCAGTCACTACACATATTTTTTAATAACTGAACTTTAAAGTTTTCAAAAATTGAGCTAATGATGGAGGATGTGAAAACAAGTCTTAGGAACACGAGAAGGGTTTAACATGGCAATCAGATTGATGGATTTTGGATTTTGATCCTAGATTCACTTATCCGGAAGTACAATTCAATGATAACGATGCCATTTATATCACCCTTTTTGTTACTATCGGTCTAACTCTTTGAGTGTTAATATTTGCAAACCTACATACGCCATATTATATATTTATTAGAATGACAGCTACCGACTTATTTAAACTATAGACAGAGCAACGCAATTGAAATAATTAAAGCCAGAATTTATCATTGTGAAGATTGAGCACAAAAGTCTACGCAAACGAAGCTAATTTGCAAACGCGTAGCTACTCTACATCAAGTGACGCGTATACATTTTCACTTCCTCACTTGTGTAGTGAAATTAAGTGGAAAAAATATTGACGTTTATTACGCATATGTATCCCACACTTTTTTTTCGCATTTCCTCCCCCATTAGAATCTATATAGAAGTTCCAAGCACGAATAGGCAATAAAAAATAGACAAATAGTTTCAATACTATAGTTTGAGCTCCTCATGTAACGGCTCGCTGACTGCCTAATCAATCCTAATCAGTCATTGATCATAATATAATAGGAAGAAACATGCGCTCATACATTATGCGTCTTGTCCCGCAATAAATCCTTCTTTAATATGCCACATTACACCATTACAAACCACTTATGAATGAGTACTCGGCAATAAAGAAGTTGATACAAAAGTGATAAAATATAAAAATGCATTCATTCGTACACAATTCAACATAAGGAAATTCCTTATGAAGTATTCAAATGAATGATTCATTATTCCCACTGGACTGGAGTCAATTTTTTTTCTTGGAGTTTAAAAACCTCTCCACCTGATATATTATTGAGTTTACACGCAGTTCATTTTCATTTCATATACCCATTCGCTTGTGCTAATACCACCATAATAATATTACATAAGACAAGTGAAGAGAGTGAATACATTGAATCCCCCTATATACCTGCCAATCAAAAATCCCGATATCAATCACAATCGTACTTACAGTAAGCAAAAGTACATTAATGTGAATCATAATTTTCGCAGTGATTAACATAATATTCACTTGAAAGAACAGCAGGTACCTGTAAGAAATTGCAACTGTATATATCTATCAGCAGCATATTTGTGCGTATTTTGTTTATTGAATGATTCACAAGGGGAATAATAAACTACCGCTATTTCGAATGGAATGAAGGAAAAGGAAAATTTGTTATTGTATTCATCATGTCAACATGATGTATCGACAGTGCTCCTATCACACTACTCGACAACAAAACCGATGATCAGTTGAGCATATTATGTCTGTGAGTCTGTGCTTTTCAGATTAGGGTGCAGACAAACAGAGTGCTACATGAAAAATGTAACGGAACTTTGGCGATTCGTTGCGAATTCCAAAAATAACAATTTAGCCGTAGCATGCAAAACATTTTTGTCCGTGTGTTGACGCATTCAATGATGCGACATGAACGGTTAGTGACTCCGGGAAAATCTCAGCCAAACATGAATAATATGTTATGTTGTCTGACGAAGAATTTGAATTATTTGTTGTTGACTATGCAAGGATTCTGCTGGAGTATTTTCTTTAGGAAGAAATGAAGCGAGATTCTGTACGACAGTACGAAGTCCGATTTCTAACAATACATTCTCTTCAATCTTTCGGAGGTTTCATTATCAACGACCTGTGGGATATTTACATTTTACCAAAATTTTAAAATTTCTCAAATGGCTTCTAACTTCTCACTTTGTACATTTGTCAAGAATTCACTAAATTCGCTCTCTTCACACAGTTTAAAAAACGACAAAGTTTAGTGTAACGAAATCTGAGATGGTTTGTCATAAACAACACATTTCCTGTAATAAACACGCGCATAAAAGCATGCCTACGATTTTTACTAGTTCACACAACGCACATAATGTTCAAAGCTCAAGCAGAGCATGTTTTACTACAAGATGCACAATAGGATTCGTATATGCTAGTGACGACGACGGGACACTTCAACAATGGAACAATTGCATGATTTCACAGATTAGAAGATTCTCTAATCTAGATGTTTATTAACACATTTTCCCCCACTTGTGCGCTGCCACTTGTAAGCTACCCTTTTGCATCTTTTGTTAATGACGCTTCCCCGCATTTCGCGCTTCCTTTTATTAATAATTTCAGTGATAATATTTTGAAAAAGGAGCATAAAAAACGGAGTGTGAAATGCATACGTGCATATACACTTCGGCATTCAATATATAAGTCTCCTCTCTGCCAGACCATGTAAAAGGACTAGCTCAAGGAAAGTTTTTTCCTCTTCTTTAATAAAGATATTATATAGACACATCCGCTTGTATTTTTTGCGTTATTGTGGCATCCTCCTTCTTAAAAAATATAATAAAGTGAAGGAGCAGTGGCTTTTGTGTACTTAAAGAAGGAGTTTACAATTTTTTGCTGAAGGTGCAACAATGATTAATAAACAAACAGAACGGAGCGAGAATGCATTTTGTGTGCATCATCTCATCACTACTAACATGATCATCTCTCTCATCTTCATAAATGTTGAAAACGCAAGTAGATTTTTTAAGTGAAATGGACGCGATTTTCCTCTCAAAATTCTTGATGAATACAAAACTGCAAACAAGTAAGTATATACATTCGCAAAGGGGAAAATTACGGTCTAAAAAATTTCACTTAATAAAAAAACGAAATGAATTGCATTGTGTGTTCACTATGAACTGTATTGTCTGCACCAGACACACACACAAGATTATATGGAAGAAAAAGCAATATAATAAAAGTTGCATGAAAATTTTTGGCCTGGTTTTGCAAAACCATTGTGAATGATGAGAGAAGAGAGAAGATGAAGGCATCATCACCGGCTCAAATAGCAAACCGCTGCTGATGATATGATATTTTTGTTGGCTTCTTCAGCCTGTGTAAAATGACGGCAATAATAGCACACTGCTAATGAAAACGAACGTTTTCATCTGCGTCTTCACAAATTATTAGCGATGAAAATGAAAAGTGTTATACTTATAAAAGTAAATGTATGCTCATATAGCATATTATTTTTTATATATCAACACTCATTTACCACATATATTCGTACAAGCGAAGGTGATCTATTTAGCGAAAGCAAATGAACATCTTTCGAAAATAAAAGGCAATTTGGTACAGTAATAAAAACAGTTGAAAATATCCGTATCCCTCATCTGCATGTAAACGGGAGAAATGAAAAGAAACAAAAAACGTCATTACCTACCATTTTCTCAACGGACTTGATGCAACAATTCTATTTTCTGACGTTTGTATATAAGCATATGGTCCTAATTACTTTTTTACATTTGCCGTCACAATTATTTCCCCGTAGCATGTCCCGTAAATAAGTGAGTGAATGCTACTTCCACATTTTTTTCAACTCTTCTCTCTCTCTCTTTGCGAACAGCTTTTCACTCTGCAAATCACTTTTGTCACTTCTTTTATTCTCATTTGTGCAGTATTTTTTCAACGTCCGCTTATCTATCTTCTCTACTCAACTTGCACATATAGCTTTATACAGGTAGACTCAATCAAAGAGAAAGACAATGGAATCCTTGAAATAACAATACTAAAATCATGACATTTGAAAAAAAATCATCGTAATGAAAAAAGACCTCTTTTCTACCATTCATTTTTATTAGGAGAAAATCAGTAGTTGGTCCTCTTCTCTTTCTTTGAGAGAGTCTTTAATCTTGATGAGACAGAAACTAATAATAATAAAATCAAAATCTTCTCCTACAATCTTCCATTACGAATAAATACGATGCAATGTGGCCACAAAACTATTGAGTCCAAGACTTGTAGAGTAAAAAAACGTATGAATGAAAGTAAAAACCGTCTTGGTTAAAAATCCACTTTCTTTTTTCATGTGTGGAACATATATGCACCTGTGCACTTCTCTGGAAGTTGGAGATATTTTATGATGACGATGATGATTCATTCTCTCGAGTCCACCACACGAAGGAAGGCTACAGCATAAGATTATTGGTAGAGATGGGGGACTACCACTGAAGAAAAACAACAGGGACACAAAGATTGCATGGAGTTGATAAGAGAGCGATTAAAGAACGATTCATCATTCTTCATAATTTTTTTATTCGTATCAACTGCTCCCATCAAAAACCACGTAGAAAAAATATCTCTCAACTCTTCCGTGTGGTTTCCTTACTGAAATGTTCTTCTCTTCTGTAAGTATACATATAAGTTCCTCCGTGTTGTGTGGTGGTGATGGTGCAAATGTGTGCGAGTTTTGAGAAGACATTTATTATGACTATTAATTTTACTTGATGCTATTATTGCAAGGGATGAAAATGACGGCGAATGGTGATGATGATGATATTATTATTACAATTATACGATTTCTGATGCTGTCTTGTCTCCCTCTTCCTAAAGAAAACATATACATCTTCCTCGGTGGCTTAAGCCGTATTATAAATCGGCTTCTTTTCCCTTCCGTGTGTTAGAGTAAGTCTTATTTATTATTATTTTCATCCTTTTTTTGCTTCTTAGCCTGTTCCATGAAGAAGGAGACACGGTAGTGACGGGTATTTGGACTGGTTGAAAATGAAAACGCTTTTGATAGTGGTGGCAATCGCAATAATAATAACAGTAATTGTACAATGATGATGATGATGAGGATGCGGATGGAGAAAGGAAAAGTGTTGTCCGATTCCATTTGCATATTCATTGTTATTGTTGCCATTATACGGACATTATACAATATTATGCGGGTGACCAGACCAGCGAGGAAAATAAGGAGAGCTTATATAGCTGCGAATGCAATCTCAGAAAGAAGAATGGGGAGCAAGTGCTAAAGGTATTTTTTCTTCCTTCTCTTGTTCCATTCTTGACGAAAAAGAATGACGTAGCGCGATTGTTCCATTTAGTCGTGCCACTGCGAAGCATCAACATTTCAGAAAAGGATTGAAACGAAAGGATATCTACATCCTTTTGTTGCAACTGCAACTGCGGCGGTGGTGGATGGATGGATGGATGCCGGCTGGAGTGATGTATAGTAGCTGGTAGCAATGCAATAATAACATTTTTTCCATTTCGCCATTCCTCCACTTTTAGTTGGCAACTGGACAAAAAGTATGGACTTGAGGCTTGATGTTGATTCCCATTATTCTTATTCATCATCATCAAGTGGCAACACAGAAGAATACAGTGTGGCCGGAGGAGAGTATTAAAAAGAATGATTCTCACATTCCTTCCTCCTTTTTTCCTCTTCAAAATATGGTAATACGCATTTAAAAGCGTTTTAAATAAAATAAGCGAAAGCAAAATAATAAAAGCTGGAAGAGCGAGTTTTTTTGCGGTTTGCTGGGATTAGCGAGAAGAAGAAGGAGACAATTAATTGAGTTTTATCTTACCTTTAGAAGCTTATCCTTGGAAAACCAAACGTCTTCCTCCTCAACTGGAGCTTCTGGGAGATTGAGGTCGTCCCGAGATCGGGACAGGATGCGACGACGGGAGACCATTGTGGATGTGCGGTGATGGTCGTTTACTATGGGACTGGGCTTTTCAGTATTTCTGCAAAAAAACGAAGAGAAAATCATTGAAAAAATCTGACTACGAATTTGGTACTCTTGATTTATTTTATATATGCGGTTTTGACGGACACGTGATTAGTATCACACGAAGATTGGTCAAAGGAAAATTGAAAAAAAAATCATTAAATTTTCACGGACAAACTTCTCCTTTATCCGGTCAATCATTCATTGACAAAAAGGGGATATGGAAAATGTGCATGATTGATTTACTAAAAGAGATATAAATGACAGGTGGTAAGGTAAATGTTGAATATTTTTGGAGTGAATAGAAAATATATGAGTTTTTGTCTTCAGAGGCAAGCCCATCTTTACCAGCGGGATTCAAGGTGGACTCGACTGACCCCAGTAACCAATATTTACTTCCACCTCATGCGTCGCGTCCTCCTCTTATGCAAACTATATTCGTTTTATTGATGTGTGAAGTGGATTGGATTGGTAACTTCTCCATCCGTATCAGATTTAAACTCAATCAACCTTCTACAAAAAAATCTTTTCTTCAATACCATTCGTCTCTATATGTAGAGTTACGGATGAAAGTGTGGGATGCGGTAAATGTGAGGCAATTTCAAGCAACACATTAGCATTGAGCAACATAATGAAAATCCTCCCACATTCATATCCTACTGCACATCTTACCAAACACCAACAAACTTTTATCTGCTGTGTACACTTAACTATACATACCTACGCAAAATGCACTTTCGGTATTCAAAAATGATAAATCATACTTTGAGGTGCATCAAATATCCATTGTATTGATTTCGACTTTTGACGGCTGAACAGCAAACGTCAAAAGGGGAAAAAGAACATTTTTAGGCCAAGTTATAGTCAGATATGGTTTTCGTTACGGTTTGTCATAATTTTCCTTTCTTTCTCAAGTTGATACACAACAGAAAAAAATCGCGCAAGTACACGTTCGAGTTCACCGTTGGAAGGTCCATTGTTCCCCCGTCATTAGAGAAAGGTTAGAGTTGTAAAGGTTGCATCATCATCCTCATATTCTTTAGATAAATGGAGCAAATGCATCATCTCATCATTCACAGATGAGGCAACCGGGAGATCTTTAAATATTTCACCAAATTGATTTTTCTTTCTGTGCAAGTTGTGTATAGTAGATTGAGATCCAAAAAATATCTTCAAGTTGGTCGAACTGATTTGAAGAAAGTAAAATAATCATTTTGCATTTCAAACGCTGAATCAGCATTAAACCGTATAATATACGTATGCACGAGGGACAAACAAAAGGGAAATGTTAGGATGATGTTGCTGCTGTGTCATAGTCATTCACGGTGAATATAAAAACACGTTCGTATAAACGAGTAGGAGCGGAGAGACAAACTAATGACACGATTTGCTTATGTCTAGCCATTAGCTGACGAATGCTTGTGCAACTGCCGGCCAAGGTCCTTTTCCACCTTGAAAAATTTCGGTCAGGCTTGAAGTGACGGAATGCAGTAAATAGGGATAGCAATAATATGCATCTCAACTGTCACATAATCACATCATCGTCATCATCATCATCACTTTCGCTCAAAAGACTGCACTAACTGCAGCAGCCAGTATAATACCAATAATATACCGATTGAGCGCTTGTTTTTCTCTCTCCATTGATAATTGAAAACCGACCGACCATGATCCTAGCCCAGTTTCATTTTGACCACTAATGAGCAGCTCGCAACCCCACCACGACCACGACAGACGTTCAAGATGCCATTATATTTTGGAGACAAGTGAGAGAGATGTGTAAGAAGTATATAAAGTGTATTGAATTCATGGCAGGATTCGCTGAATGGATGTCAGTGTGGAAGAGAGGTTCATGCATGACTTGCCTTAGTTTGCGCCTGTTTGTTACCATTCTAACAAGGCACAACAATGACATTGCATTGTTGAGCAATTGAATTAAAACTCCGAGACGAAATCGAAAGAGGCAGGTTTATTGCTGTGGATTTGATGGGATGTGACATGACGATAATTAGATTTCGAATGGCAATGCCATCCCAAAAGGAGAGAGAGAGAGCATCAAGATAAGCTTGAACATGATAAGCATCTCTACCTCAAACACATATTGGAATACAATCAAATTCAGAGATGCCGATGCCAAAACCGAAATACCACCGATTCAATAAATTCACCTTACTCGATTTGTAGACCCACATATCTGCTCCACTACTTGTTCTCTTTTTGTAAAAAATATCGGATATCATCGTTATAATTACTCAAAAACCGGGAGTAATTATGTTTATTCAGCAGAAATGTTTCTAATTCGTAATCGCAGATTGAATGTTGAATATTCTCCAAATTTTAAATTAAAAACAAATTTGTCCATTTAGCCATACACTCCTCAAATTACAAAAATGTGTATCATTACCATTTTTGTCTAGGTCAATGCTGGCAGTAGTAAAACTTCACATTCACTCTTCTCACCTATCTCGCATAATAATATTTCCCAAATAACTCCACTCCACTAGCTAATTGGCTACACAATTCAGACAAACGCACCTTGCCGCACCGCTATCCCATAAAAGCGCATAACTGGGACACTTTGGAGATGAGAAGGGAGCATTTTTCTCTCTGAACATTTGCAATACAATCCAATGCAATTGTAAATAGCAAAGGTAAATAAAAAATTAACTACTTCAGTCCATCGTTCTGCTAAATAGTAACACTCGCCTCTCCTCCTTCTCCTTTTTATACAATTTTCTGTGTCTTGGTCAGCCTCTCTTTGCTCACTCGCAGTCGCAGTGGCATTTTATTACTGCATATTGCATTACCACTGCAGTTTAGTGGCTTCACCCAACCTTTTCAAATGGAGAAATATGTGCGAATTCTGCTTTTGTAGTGACCACGACATGCATGCATATCATGCATGATGCATTCAGTCAACAAGTATTTCGCATATATATTTATATACACAACACAAGCATTTTTTTCATCATCACATCTCGTAAAATGATCGCAAAATTGCCAGCCACCACCACCACAGAGCTACAGCCGTTAAAAATGAAATGGTTTGTTGAGTGCACATGTTTGTAGGGATATTGCAACAGGAGGAGGTGTTCTATATTAGGTATATGCATAATAATCCTATATATAAATCACATCTTTTTTTACTACAATAATGGACCAACCACTGGTGAATTCAGCGCAACAATGAAAATAATGTATTTTGCCTGGGTTTACGATGTACACGTAAACAACCTGAAATAGTATTCGTTCTCAAAATATTGTTCAGCACGAGCACGAAACTTCTATAAATGATTTAGATTCTAAAGTAAAACCTCATACAAGTTTTTATTTCCTTCAGTTTCACTCACAATCACACTATAGAGGAACATGTTCTACGTGTGCATATTAACGTCGTATTTCATATAGAATCCTTTGTCAGAAAAATTAGATCGAGATTATTGTATTTTGGAGAATATAATGAAAGGATAGAATTGCACACAGTATTTAAAATATAGAGAGAATATACCATTCCATGCACCACACCACTATCACTCTCGACATTTAAGGTGAATGAAGGCGTGGAATGGCACCTGTAATGTCAGTCAAGAAAAAAACATTGTTGGACTTGGACTCGAATCTGCGTAAAGACATCAACAAGGCAATGTTTTGGTTGGGGAGGAGGGACAAGTCGTTACTACTTGCCAAAATAATTGTTCACCTTCTGAAATGATTGCTTCTGTTTTAACTTGGTAGAAAATTGTAGGAATATTTTTACTTTTACTCAACTATTTAGTATAAACTGTTGTAATTTACCCAATAACTTTTTCTCGGTCGTTCTTAACACCATCGATTTCAGGAGATCTACTGCATTACGTATTGCACTTCAAAATTGTCATAAAATATTTGCGGCATATAACTGTACCAATTTATATCTTCAGTTCTCTCTCATTTTCGATTCCCCGCATTGTGCGCGTCTCCCTTTCCCTTAACTAATAGCCACTCAAAATCAGTAATTAGCAGGGGGAAGACTATCACTTTTTGGTAAACCTATAGGTACAGGTATACACAGTTATTCATTTGTGTATACTTTATACGAACTGGGAGTTTCTTCCCAATCAGAATTTGCTAGAACATCCAATGACCACTAAAATCCCTTCTAAAACTTCCATCAAATGAATATCAGACTTTATAATTTATAGGCATAAACAGCAATTTTTTTTACCGAACTCTCAATTACGTACGCCGGCACCTTATAGTTAGACATTATTACTTTTATTGGCCACTAGTGCAAATTACTCTGAGTATATACGCACTTTTTGTGAGAAACTAAATGAAAGTGGATAGTCCGTTTTCCTGCTGTTAAATTAGGTACAAGTTTTTTTTTGCTTCAAAAGACCAAAGTGAACAGTCCAACCCTTTTTGCTAAGAAAACGTGTACAGTTGAACTGTGGAGGATATACGTAATTGAATATATATGCATATACATATCAGTACACACTCAAGTAATATTGAAATGCGAAACAAAAGTAGAGGAGAATGAGTAGAAATCAAAAGTGCTTCACATCAGAAAATAAAATAATGAAGGCGAAATGAAATGACTGTGTATACATACGCATATGCATAAAAGTACACGCAAAACCTAGCAAAGTGTAGGTATCCCTTTGATGCATCTCTGATTGCAAAAGCTGATACGAAAAACGAGAGTCCCTGTAAGGCTACCCCACTCACTCGCTCGCAAACAACACACCTGAGTAATGAATACTAGGCATAAATCTTTCATTTCCAATTAGACCTGCTTACCGCTCCGCAATACTGCCATGAACAGGATAATTATTGCCCTTTACTTTTAAAAAAATACTACATTGTTGTATCATAGTCCAACATCGACAGTTAATGCGTTCAGCTTCACCTGACTTGACTTATGTTATTTGCATTTATTTATTTATTATCAGTTATTTTATCAAAAAAAAGAAAAATTATTATCGTTGAGCGTGTAGAATCCAAAGCTAGCAAAGGGAATGTAATTTATCATATCACACGCATGTATCACTTCAAACAAAAATATTAAATGCTACTGCATTTGTATCACATGAATGCATCTAATTTTTATTCTCTCTTGAATTTTCAAGTATTTTTGTTGTATTCATAAGTAGAATCCATTCATTCAAAAAGTAAGATACGTGTATAATCCTTCTTACAATATAATGAATGAACTGAGTTGGCCGTTCTTTGGTCCTTTTTTCAAAACGTTACAACTCAGATTAGGCATTTAGTGACAAGACAAGATCAGTAGAGAGAAAGACAAGGCTGAAAGAGAACTTATGCACTCGTCATCAATTTCAGTTTGTTGATTTTTGTTTTGTTTGGCTCTCATACACAACCAAACCACTCTGTAAGGTTCACTGTTACTCTTTTATTGCAAAAGTGAGCTGCTTATTGTACTTATCAAAAAAATACACATCTGCATATGAATGCCACTTAAGAGTTAATAATGTTATACAATAAGGGAGCATACACATCTTAGAGAAAAAATGAGAACTTTTGTATATGCATACAGTCTCAAGTCAATAGTGCAAAAGGCGCTCACACCCGCTTCACTCGGCACATGACATGTGGATAAATTCTCAATGACATTGTCTGCATTTCGCTGAACTGAGCATACAAGAAAGAAAAAATTGTTTAATGAAAAGGAAAGGGCTTTTATAATTTCATTTAATGTGGTGCATCATACTCACTCCACTGCAGAATGTGAATGTAATGCAGAACATTACAAAGCTGCTTTGGTCAAACAGTTTTGCAAAAAACAATATATATTCCAACGTGGATTGATGCATGCAATGCAAGGTAAGGCCCTTCAGAACTGGTGTTTGTGTGTGTTTTATAGAGAGAAACAGTAAGAATATTAAATGACAGTGGTAGCCTTGCGATGCCTTTTCCCCTTATCTCAACTTGAGGTTCGTTCGTTCGTTCGTTCGATGATCTCTTAACCACGATATCGTAGGTATTGTTAATTGTTAGTGGTATGGTAGTACGTTATCAATATCAATAATTTATATGGTATATATATGCAGTATAAATGTGATTCTGATACTTAGACTAGATTGTTGAGGAGTGTAATTCAATGTAGTATTCTGTAAAAAGTAATAGAATAATGGCTACAATATATCTTTTGAATGGAGCACACAGCCACTCTAATTCCTTCAACGCTAATTATGCGTTCAATGCGAGCTTAGGTATGTATATATATTTATATTTGACTTATCAGGGGCACTAGATGATATTGATTTGTTATTATCTCAATCGTCTCCGCCGTGCATGCCACAGTAGAATGATAACAGAAATGAATAATGACTGGTTGTGCGTTTATAGACCTAAAATAGGTAAACCACGGTAAACACCATACAAATTGTGCTTCGAGAGATTGACGACGATGGATATTTTGTGTTTAATAACAGTAGTCGGCTTATGTAAAATAGATATAGCACAAGTGAGCATGTATATGAAGAAAAACTGAGAATGGATGTATGAATTAGTAGAAGTCCTCTGAACTAAGACCCACATTTCAATCGCGAATCTAACACTAAAAATTCTCTCAAAATGCATTTCTTCTAAATTGTAAGGCTCTTTTTTCTGCATTGTAGTATTGACAAGAGCTTTTGTCTCGCTTCGCTTCAAATATCCTTGAGATGGTCAACGTGCCTGTCTGTATGCCTTCAATACGCGTACTTGGATGACGTTTTATGCTCTCGCTTGTCAATAAATGTTACAATACAATTTTACATGTTTCGTCGTTCTTGTCTTGTCTCGCCTTGTCAATAGACCGTGTTTTAACCTTTGTACACACATCAACT
>JAQFZW010000531.1:0-54459 GCA_034687055.1 Heteromurus nitidus
GCTGTCTACGACAAGATTCTCGATGTTCAAGATACTCGTCTGGAGGAAGATAAGCAAGCAGAAGAAAACAGAAGAGTTCGGAATGCACAGTACAGATATGACCTCCGGGAACAAATCCACCAATTCCAGCTAGGTAAGATCCGAGAGAGAAAGGATCATTTCTGCGAAGGGATCACCTTGAGAAAGGAGTTCAGCCAACGAGAACAAGAGCTGAAATGCTACATGGATAGGAAATTGGAAGAACTCCGGTAAATACAAGATGACATACTAATCTCAATTATCCTCTAATCTCCTGCAGAAAAAATATTAGTGCTTTGAGTATTTGTCTCACGTCACCCTTATATGCATTTTACTTTCTCCTATCACAGGGATTACAGCATGCCAGACAAATACATCAAATATATTGAGAGAGCTGTGCATGAGGAGCTGAAACCGGATTGGCAAAAGCGAATCGCGAGGAAATGAAATGTCAATTACTATCAGCCAGCTTTATCCATTATCCCACCTTTATTATGTACATAAATGTTTGGTACACAGTTTGGTGTAAGACATGAATGGGGAATATAATCGTTCGTAATATATCAACATACATTCTTGGGAAATTTCTGTTACACAATATTTATAATGTCGTCACACATAATATCCTGTGAAGACGAAGTCAAGTCCAAGTTTGAAGAGTGCTTACTCAAAACCATAAAATTACGAATTATAATTTAGACTACTGCATAATTAGTACTACTGTATGTACATACATATGTTTGCATGCAAGAACATTCGCACATTAGGAGTACGTTCAGTGGCCGATGTTTGTTGTTCACAGCAGTCAAATGCCAAAATAAGAAACGTAATTGCAGAGAGTTTTTTTAATTCTTTTATAAATCCATTAGCTTCCCTAGCTTTCCAAAAGTAAAATTCCATTCCATCAGTCAAAGTAGTCTCAGAGAGGTTATGATGTTTGTTTAAGCTAGCAAATGCTCGCAAAGCAAAGTCAATGGATATACTCCGCATTCAATCAATATTGACAGCAATGCATGAACGATGTGTACCGATCTATAAATCTTTGTGACGTGGTTTTAGAATTTAGCTTTACTAATACGAATGTGTTTAGCTGATTTGATGTCGTCAAATATTCAAAGCTTGAAATAAATCCATTTTAATATCGGGTTCATTATATTATTTACGATTTCATGCACGTAGATATACATAGATATACGATATACTATTCTTTGCAGCCAGATATAGGTAAATTTATATTTCACATGGAAAGCGTGCTACGTACCACAGTTGACAGTCTTTTTACCCCATGTATTATCCCAAAGGATATAGTATTTGCCAAAGTCTTTCAGTTTCATTTTCATGCCAGCAGAATACTACTGGTGACTGGACTCTTTCACTGTCAAGTACATTTAACTACGATATCCAGCTTATGAAAATAAATTTCCTCTTGTCGGTCAAAAGTCATGGTTCAGGAAGCAGTAAGCAAGGCTTTTTCAATTTTTCCAACACTGCTAAAAACAGCATCCTATTTTCTACGTAAAGATGTACAGAAGAGGCCATGATCTCTGTGCAAATATTTGACATTCGACGGCATTTCTGATGATGTCTGTCTTGACCCTCGGTAGGTATGCAGTGATTTTGACGTTTCATATAAAAACTGAACTTATGATCTCCTAAATATAACATAGCAGAACCAAAAGTTGGGGGACTCGCCAGCTCAAGAAAGACGTGATTATCTTGACTACGCCTGTCTTGTGATTACCAAACTACGATGAGTCATAGCATACTCAGAGCGTGAGCGTCATCCGCTTACGCTTACAAAAAGCATAAAGAGCGATTGATTTACACATTTTTGCAGCCTTCAGCACTACTTTCATATATCATAATCACAACTACTTTTGCATAAGTGAAACGTTTGCAATTTTCAAGCGTCCGAACTCAACATATTATGGAGATGGAGATCTACAAACTACAAAGCTCGACCACCGTACCAAAGCACACATATTTTTGCAATTCGCCAATGTGTTATTTTTCTCCTTTGTGTGTCTGCTCCTGGTCTACCTGCATGCTTGCTTTGCTGTATAAACTACTCACGAGGGCCATGCAAGTATTCCCTATAAAATAACCTTTGCTAAGGTATATACCATGCAAACGGCAGTAGTATATCAAAGTTGCATGCAGAACGGTATAGCTCAGAAAAATCCTCTGTTCCCTTTATAGTTCCAATTATGTGGACTATAGAATTTAGCAAACACTATTATTTATAGTACGTGGTAGGCTTGGTAGAAATACGTACGTACAACGTATACAATGACAAACGCTGCCTTAAACGACAGTTTTTCATGCTCAGAATGCTTATGAAATGCAGGATAGGACATATTCACGTATTCGTATTATTATACTACAGAGCATAAGTTAATGTGTGCAATAATCCTTTGGTATCCTATGGGCGTATTTGACAAATCCTAATAAATAGTTTAGTTGAAATCGGATGAAACTGACTGATATGATATGATGTACGATTAGTTCATTCTCTGGAAAGCTGAGGGAATATGGGATATGTAGAATACGTTCATTGTAGATACAGAGTACAGGATAAGGTGATATATATTTGACGACAAAAATATTTTCTGCAAATTCCGCCAGTAGAGGTATATACGAGTACATGGCATTTACTATATGGATTTTCTATTTACCTATTATGACTTGACTTTTCACTCTGCTTCTCGATTACGTATAAGTTCTTAGAACGTTGATTCTCCTCTACAAACATTCATTCCATAACATTTTCCACAGAATCTTTTATGAGGACTGAGGACTATATAGAGCTTTGTAGGTTGAGGTACGTGTGTGTCCTTTAAGTGTGTGCACTGTGCACTGACTTGTGTGCAGCTCGCACAGGATGTTGTGGTATTTTTTGGTGTGGGATCAGTGGGATGTGGATGCTGGTGATGGTGAATGGTGATGCTGATACACAAGACAAGTGCAAAATAGCCAAAATACCATACCATAAGGTAATATCCAGCTTCTTCTCAAAAGTGATACGCAAAACAAGACAAGTTTTATCGACTGGACTGCTGAAGTGGTGGCCTGTCTGTGGAAAATCCTACCCAAAAGATAACACATGATCACAAAGGATTTAGAAAGGTTTTGATGTGTAGATACATGAATTCGACAATATAATCTTGAACTTGTGACTTGTGAGGAAAGTAGATAGGCAGAGAGCAATAATTCTCAAAATCCACGATCAACAATAGAGGAGGAGCAGATGACTAAATATTTACACAGTTTGAATTGAAAGGAAACTTGGTCTGGATCGCTGGAAATTTTCTGACAAAAGAAGTGCTTTTGTGTTTAATTAGCACACTTCACACGGATCAGATAAAAACGCATTTATTTTAAAGAAACATTTAGGAACGAACAACGAAAGGAATATGAAAACACTTACATCACTTGATTATTGATGGTTAGAACTGAGATAAAATTAATAAACATTCAACACAAAAGCTGGTAAGACGATTTAAAGAAATTATTTATAAATAACAGTAATTACAATTATGATACGGATTTTTGAACGTTCAGCACGACTGTTAAAGTTGAAAATTTACGACGAAAGTGTTGACACAATTTGACAATCAGCTGTTAAAAGATTCGACTTGAACAATTTTTGATTTTAGGGGGTTTGAAGCCTTTGAACGTTGAAGGTGCCCGAATCGAAACAGAGAGATATTCGATGCTGGAGGGTTTTTGTGTTTTGCTGTAATTGCGAAAATTAGAGATGCAGCAAGCAGCAGTTGTAAAACTGTTCTATTCTGTAATCATAAACCATGAATCCTCGTCTTATTTGTAGTTGAAATCAAAAGTTGCAACTTGCAAAAGTGTAAATGAAATCATTGTTTACATAATGTTTATTTAAGTAATTGGATGATGGATGATCAGGAAGTTGAATGGCGAGTCATACATGACACAATAAACTGCCAACTGTAGCATTTTACTGATATGATAACCGTGAATGGTAAAAACAATTGAATGTTGAATATGTGTGTACTCTGGTGATTCATTATATATATTATAATATTCTACATACAACTTATATAGATGCACGAAAAGTAAAGCAAAGTATCGGCAATCTGTCCAATATTATACTATACTAATAATGCTTTATACTTTATTATTTGTTTTAGAGAGTATCAGTTTGGATTGGATTGAAAGCGTTCAGCATTATCTGCATCCAATATCGTCATCTTCAAATTGAATGAAACACTCATCATCTACGTCCTAATCCGGGATATATACAAAACGTTTATCGGGGAACCCATTTGGCAAACTTGAATTTGTGGTCTTTTCGTGGTGGTGGACATGTACAATTACTATGTACTAGTTACTAGTACGCAATGGACTAATTATAAACGTAATTGAAGTCAGCAGACAGTGGTCCTTGAGCAATTTGACTAACAATTTGAGCATTGATTAAAAATCACATGTATCAAATATTGATCGTTGGGTGGAGTGTGATACGCACTTGTGAACAAGGTATTAAATTTGCTCATAGTTGGAGTGTAAGCTCTTTTAATGTGGAGACGGCTGAGTGCTGGTAAAAGTGCCTTCACTGAACTTACTAATAGTTACGAGCTAGTTGCAACAGAAGAAGAGGATTCTGCCAATGAAAATCACAGATTACTAACAAATGGATACCGCCGCCAGGCTGCCTCTGGCAACTACTATCCCTCACGGGCAAATGATAACTCCGTAAGAGGATCTTCGTTGGAGGACAACAATCAAAATATTTTTAATCGGTATAAACACAGTAGAGAGAACTCAGAAGACCACACGTTAGATAGGGTCGTTGACGCGGACAATTGGAGTCAGCACCCTAACCCCAACAATTCTGGAAAAATGATAAGACGCTCATCGGAGAGGGATACCAGTAGAATAAGCTCCATTGATAATCCTAACTACTGCAGTGTTAACATGGCTATGAGCGTAGATGATGTTGCGGATGCAACAAGAACTCCTCCCGACAATAGAAGAACAAGCTCTCCGTATAATGTGATGAGCACGGCAGACGATCCAAATACTGCTAATGGCTGCCTTCAAGCGGTGTCGAAATTTCTTCGCTGTACATTTTTGTAAGTTTGTTAAGGACTTTTACCCAAATTAAAATTATAACCCTCTTGTGTTAGATTCATTTATATTATCCAAATCCGTGCAAATTTAATTCAATTTTGCCTTATTACATTTACAGTTGTTGCTTTTGGTTCGGCAAACTATGTTTCGGAAATGCGGACCTACGCGATCGGGAAATCACTATTGGTCAACCCATGATTGGAAAATTTCCACCGAACGTGATAAAAAATCAAAAATATAATATTATTACATTCATTCCACTCGTCCTATTTCAGCAGTTCAAATTTTTCCTGAACCTCTACTTTCTGGTGATGGCATGCAGTCAGTTTTTTCCCGACATTCAAATTGGCTATTGGTAAGCTTACCTTTGTTAATCTCATTATAAAGTTAAATTAAGGCTTCTGCACGTTACTTTTCATATACTTTAATCTCAACCCTATTCTTTTGGTTTTTCAGGTATACATATTGGGGTCCCTTGGTAAGTTGCAAATTTGTATTAAGACATGTTATGTTATATGTTGCTGGTCTTATTAAAACCTGAGTTACTACAATAAATTTATCACTTGGACATATTTAGATCTTTGTGTTGACTATAACCTTAATTCGTGAAGCCATTGATGATGTTAGAAGAAGAAGGAGAGACAGAGAAATTAACTGTCAAAAGTACACCAAAATCTCAAAAGGAGAACTTACATACATTCCAAGTTCCAGCATTAAGGTGACAGAGATGAGATAATCCATTTCGCATTTACAAGATTATATTGTTGTGAACACATTTTATTACATCAAAGCGTTAAATATTATGAAATTGAAAGTACAACACTTTTTTACAATTTAAAGGTTGGAGATATGATCCTTGTTGAAAAAGACCAGCGTGTTCCCGCTGATATGGTATTGCTTCGAACGAGTGATAAAAGTGGCAGGTGCTTCATTCGAACAGATCAGTTAGACGGAGAAACAGATTGGAAACTTCGACTGCCCATTCTCCAGGAATACGAAAATGATGCTGATCTATTTAATCAACATCATCGCTTTATAGTGTATGCTGAGAAGCCTCAAATGGATATACATTCGTTCATTGGAACATTGACAAAAGTATGTAACAAAACCTCTTAATTAAATTCATTCCTCTTTAGGTCAACGTTAGTTTAGTTTAGATGGGAACTATTAACTATTACTTTTGTATGTCACAGCGGACAAAAACGGACGAGGATGAGGTAGTGGAGGAAAATGGTATAAGCGTGGAGAGTACCATGTGGGCAAATACTGTTCTTGCAGCAGGAAACGCTGTCGGTCTTGTAGTGTACACGGGAAGAGAAACAAGAAGTGTGATGAATAATTCAGCTCCCAGAAGTAAAACAGGGTTAATTGATCTTGAAATTAATAATCTTACGAAGGTATAACCGCAAAATAAAATGACATTGTTTTTTACCTTTAAAATATAATTTTCATAATTAAATCTTAATCCGCTATGACGTATTCAATTCTTGTAGATCCTATTCGTCGCTGTCGTCGCTCTGGGGTTCCTCATGATTTGCCTAAAAGGATTTGAAGGCCCTTGGCCACGATACATGTTTAGATTCGTTCTACTGTTTTCGTACATTATTCCGATCAGTTTACGTGTAAATATGGACATGGCGAAATCATTTTATGCCTACACCATTCAGCAGGATGAATCGATTGCTGGAACTGTAGCCAGGTAAGACCAGCAACTGAAAACCATAAACTGTTCTGGATATTAAACGGTGATATTAAACCATGGAGTTGTTTTATAGGTCCACAACCATTCCAGAAGATCTCGGCAGAATATCGTATCTTTTGACGGACAAAACCGGAACCTTGACGCAAAACGAGATGATTTTTAAACGGCTAGTCCTTGCAACAAGCCAAGCCGATTGTGCAGAAGATGTCAGAGACAGACTGAAACAGGGCCTTACATTTGATCCTGCGAAAGATGACAGTTTGCACAGAGTGACGGAAATAACAAGGGTAACAGATGCTATCAAAGCGCTTGCTGTTTGTCACAACGTGACTCCAGTGTACGAGACATCCGAGGACACCCCTGACGAGGAATCAGGTTTCATAGAAGATAGTACTACAACCTATCAAGCTTCTAGTCCAGACGAGGTATAACGGAAAATCGTCATTGTGCTTTCATTCAATACGATCTAATAATGTATTTCAATAATACCTGTCTTTGTATAGATCGCGCTGGTGAATTATGCCAAAGAGGTAGGATTGTCATTGGTAAAGCGAGATCAATCAAACATGACCCTAAAATCTTTCAGCGTTGGAGTTACTTTGGAATATCAGATACTACAAGTATTTCCATTCACATCTGAAGCCAAACGCATGGGAATAATAGCAAAAGTAAACTCTTCAAACTAAAAAAACAACCACAATATTTATGCAAATTATTTGAATGGGATTTTGAATAACCCCTTAACCCTTTCATAATAATGTCAAAGTATGACCATATATTTTAATTGGGTCCATAGGAGAAAGCAAGCGGCGAAATCATTTTCTACGTGAAAGGGGCCGATGTTGTGATGAGAAACATTGTCAGATACAATGATTGGTTGGATGAGGTATTGCAATATGCTCATATTCATGTCTAGTACGTCGTAACGTAAGTACCTAGGATATTGGGAGAAACTGATATAAAACTGTTTTATTATAGGCTTGCGGAAATATGGCAAGAGAAGGATTACGAACTTTGGTTGTAGCCAAAAAGATTATGAGTCAGAGCGAATATGATGAATTTGAGAAAAGGTACAACGCTGCAAAAAGTAGCAAAACGGACCGTGCAGCACAAGTTTACAAGACTATGTGCACCATAGAAAACCACATGGATCTCTTATGTGTTACTGGTGTTGAGGATACTTTGCAAAAGAACGTCAAAGTCACTTTAGAGACACTCAGAAATGCTGGAATCAAAATATGGATGCTAACTGGGGATAAACTGGAGACAGCTACTTGTATTGCAAAGAGTTCAAAACTTGTCTCTACACAGAAAGAAATATATACTTTTAAGGAAATTACGGACAGGACACAAGCGTTTAATGAGCTTAATAACTTCCGTAGAAAAGCTGATGCTGCGATGGTTATCAAAGGGGAATCGTTAGAGGTACAAGTTATCATTAGTTTGGATGCCTAATACTTTCATAGACACACATCTATGATTACTTCATCTTTGATTGCCAATTTTTGTTGAAATGTTCGCAGATTTGTTTGAAGTACTTCGAACGCGAATTCATGGAACTGGCTTGTGGTAGTCCAGTAGTTATTGTTTGTCGTTGTTCCCCAACTCAAAAAGCACGAATGGTGGAATTAGTTCAGAAAACCACTGGAAAGCGGACCGCAGCAATTGGCGATGGTGGCAACGATGTAGCAATGATTCAAGCAGCAGATGTTGGAATCGGAATAGAGGGTGAGTTATAATAATATGTTGTATTTTGCTTCCAATCATGTTTGTTTAATTTAATCAATTGTTTAAATATAATTCAATAGATTTGTTGCAATCGATTTATATTTTCTCTTTGCAGGAAAAGAAGGTCGTCAAGCATCCCTGGCTGCCGATTTCTCGATCCTACAATTTAGCTTTGTTGCGACTCTGCTCCTTGTACACGGCCGTTACAGTTACAAGCGATCGGCCTCATTGGCCCAATTTGTTATGCATCGTGGCCTAATTATCACTGTCATGCAAGCCGTATTTTCTTCCATATTTTACTTCTCCTCGGTGGCTCTATATCAGGGATTCTTAATGATTGGGTATGTCTTTATAATTACACTGCCATGTGCCAATCAAAACGTGATCCCGTAGTATTCTTTATACCAATTTTATCTTTCGGTTAGGTATGCCACTGTATACACCATGTTGCCGGTGTTCGCATTAGTCTTGGACAAGGACGTTCGAGAAGAGGATTTGCTTCGACTTCCGGAACTCTATGCTGAATTAGGAAGGGGAAGGTCTTTAACATTGAAAACTTTCTTTTTGTGGGTGATGATCAGTGTGTATCAAGGTAATTCGAATGTGCTGCTTCACCTGTATAAAATTAGACACAAAATTACCTGCGTCATGAAGCATCACAGTAATGTAACTTTAATGTTTTCTTAGGTGGAATACTTATGTACGGTGCTCTGATTTTATTCCGGGACGAATTTATTCACATCGTGTCCATCAGTTTTACTGCTCTTATCTTCACGGAACTAATAATGGTTGGTCTAACCATTAGAAACATGCATAAATTGATGATTGTGGCGGAAGTATTCTCGTTCTTAATCTACGTGGTTTCCCTGATTGTTTTCCGGAACTACTTCGGTAAGCAATAAAGATTGCAATTCTAAATCACATAATGTTAACTATGTATGTTATCGTTTAGTATGCGGCTATGAAACTTTAAACTTTTTATTCTGCCTGTTTACAGATTCCGATTTTATCCTATCATTCAACTTCATGTGGAAAGTCAGTGTCATTACGCTGATGTCATGTGCGCCCATTTTCCTTTTAAAGTACATCAGACAAGTCTGTGCACCTCCCAATTACGCGAAATTGAATTAAATTGGATGTATTACAATAAAATGAAGCGGTGAATGTTCCGTGTCAACAGATTTTGCGAAAAAAATATAATCAATGCTACAACATTTGATGTGATCAAAACTAGGCGTACAATGTACATCTTATTTTTGTTATTGTTGTAACAGTTCTGTCACCAAGTTTCAAACCAAGCACTACAATGTAGTGATCACCTAAGGTAAGCCACCTATATTGTACCTGGTTAAGTAGGGTATATGAACAAAAACTCAGCAAGAAGTTGGAAGCCCGAGCCCGACTAGCTCGAGTACTTTAGTCATTAACCGGTTGTATTTATGATATGTGTTTTGTGTTCCTTTCCTAATACAACATACATACGCAAGATGTATACATTTTTCTCAAGACTTGGTTGGCGTATTATAATTCTGCTATTGAAGAAGTTTTTGTAAAGTCTGATTTGCTTACAATGTAAAACATATTATTAACTTAATTAGAACTCATGATTTCATGTTATTAAATAAAGCGTAAAGACATCAACAGTCATATTAACAAGAAATATTGACGTGGGTGGTTTCTTTCATTAGTAGAAGCAACAGTTGGAAGGATTCCATTCATAAAACATGACTAAACAGCAACAAAGTAGACAACAAGTCAACACAAGCTGTTAGGTGTTCATGCAACATCAGATAGAATCCTCGTGCAGCTGCTGGGTGGCATGTAAAATGCGAAGCATATAAGCCACCTCCCAATGGCGTATCAGGATTCAGGAATAGAAATTTGGGATGTATGGAGAAAGCTTGTTGTTGCTGATGCATTGCTTTTTGCACGCTTTTGCCGATAAAAAAGGTTGGTGAGAAAAGTTGCCCTTCCGTTGTCACCGTTCTGTAGTGGGAAGCAATGAAGGGATGAACCGTGAAGCGTGTGTTGGCCTGCTTTCCAGTGGAAACGTATGGAGCGAATCCAGCAGAAGCTTTCATTCTTTCTTCAGTCACGCTTATCGCTAGAACTATTTTCCCAGCGCTCCATGTACACGTACCATCCGGGTTACACAATTTGATCTGTGAAACGCGAACATGCAACAAATAGACATACACGTGAACAAGATATTATTTACGGAATATTGGACTTAACTCAAAGCACTTTCCCTTATCTGTATTGTTTGTGATTTCATGAGATCCGTCCCTAATCCACGACATCCACGTACACTGACGTTTCAAAGTTTATTTACATCATAAAATACCTTGTCACATACATGTTTTGTATTTTGCATGGTATAACAAATTCTTTATGAGCATAATCTTTATTCTTCCTTACAAGATCTAAGATCTTGTACATAACATATTTTACTTTCCCAGGCAAAAGCGACATATGAATTTTAAATTCATTCAAATTATTACTAACTTATAAAAGCAGACCGGAGTCCGTGGTTAAGAGAAGACGGAGGATTAGGGAAACCCCAATTTAGTACTATTTTGGCTTCCTACTCTACTTTAACGAAAAGACTAACAAAGGAAAGTGAAGTGAGTGATATACGTTTCAATTGTCGGCAACTTGGAAGTCTTGGTTCAAGATTGTGCCTGCAACGGATGGACATTGAGAACCATAAAAGATTTAAAGATAAACTGCTGTTGGATTGGAACAAATCAAATCAGAGTTGTATGGATCAATCTAAATCGTAATTCTCATAATTTGGATACAACTTTGTTTATTTGGAGCACTTGGAACGTCTAAGTACAAAGTAAGTGATGAAACACAAAATTCTGCTGTATGCGCGATGACTGCATTTTATAAGCTTCTCTGCTTTCCAGTTGTACGTCCTAGAACTTACCTGTTTATGTATGCACATTAATTCTAACATAAAATTATGTGAAATGTGAGGAACACAGATGTAGTATTCTCTCTTTGGACTTTATTCTAGTTCTCCAACAATTCATGTTAGAGTCATAAAATGTGCAGAGCTCAGCTATGCCCAAACCATACCTACCTCACTCACATCAGCACATTTATCATAAAATGGACAAAAGCACTTTTCGAGTTCAAAAATATATGAATAGAACACACTAATTTGTGTTACATTATATAATATATGCCTGGAATCTGTGATCTATAAAAGCATACTAATTTTCTTTCTCCTAGACTGAACTCTTATGAAAGTGCACCGATAAGTAACTAATATTTTCAGAAAAGGGTTTGCTTTAGTGTGTATAAGACGGAACTGTCAATTTGTGGTGTGTACAAAGTGAGAAACTGGCTGTCGTGCCTTCATCATAGCACCAACACGTAAAATCTCATTTTGGACACAAGAGTTTTCTTGACTTATCAGGCCTCCTTTCATTGGTGAAAGGAGAATGGAGAAAGTTGCGTAGGTTTACTCTTTGTTCGCGTTTGGTGTGTGCCACAACCACAAAATTAACATTTATAAATTTTTCAACGGCAAGCTGTAGGTGTGAATATTTCATTCGAACTGAAATGTGAGTGCCACGCCCACGAGTGGATACGGTACGCCGTAAGGCGATGATTAAATCTAGAGACACTAATTTGGCACACAACTGAAAAATCCTCGGAAAAGTAAGGGTGACTAGTAAAACACACACGAAGGTTAAACTCAAACAGACAGTCAGAGTCCGGGGAAAAATTGCAGTTAGTTCTAGGACAAGGTTGGTTATAAAAGAGCATGCCTTTGAAATATGGCCGCACATGCACATCATACGTTTTAAGTGATATTCGGAGCAACCTTGTGATTGTTTTGTTATATAACGACTTATACATTATATGCGATGCGACGTGTTTAAATTAACGCACATTCTGGCCTAAACGTATATTTTCATTTTCATAAACAGATGCCTACCCTTTTATGCATAGGAAATTGCGATAGTATTAAATTATCTACTACAATTGAATGACAAAAGGCGAGTTTAACCTTCCTTCTCATTCTATTCTACTCTTTCAAGTGTATCACAAGTCACACATAACTAATTTTGTTTTATGTGTTGTGTCCCCTTTCTTTGATGTCATTTCAGTGGATTATCATGGAATCTTTGCATTCCAATCTTTTTCACTCCACTCATCTTAATAAGATACGAATTGCCATTTCTGTTTCATAACATTACCTTATCAAAAGGGGGAGAATAGAATGCACATTACAAAAATGTAATATGACTTTTACGTATAAGTATGTTATTGGGTCCTGCAAATGGAGACACACTTAGAATTAGATGAAAGACCATAAGCATCATGTTACTGCAACTGAAGTACACGCACAATCATTTCCGGTTAATGCGACCTTGCTGTGAATGGTGTATTATTTATATGATGCTTGATCATATTTCAAAATGTAATTTGTACAAAGTACAAGGACCTAAGAACTTCCACCGATATTACCACACAACACACATGTGCATATCTAGATGTGCTGGCAATGCCATTTAGCCATTTATACCCCATTTCTGACCTGTCCTTGGCCTTGGTACTTCTAAACGTTGGTGGGTCAGAGCAGAACACAAAAGGACAGTAACAACTTTAACGATCAAATTATGCTAACTCCAAAAATATTCGGACATCGGATTGATTTCCAACTCAGGATAATTCTACTCGACATGTTCGTCCTTGGAAGTGGTTGCATCCAGTGACAATGAATGACAATTTATAAGCTTCGCCGTTGACCACATCAATATTCAAATCGCTTCCATTAGCATTTATTACCTCGTTCAGTCCATCTCCTAATTGCTTACAAATGGCAGTAATATTGGGAATGCAAATAATATATTTGTGCATATAAAGGTCGCAAGACGCAATGCATGACTAATTCGTTTTAATTGACACGATGTGGCTAATCGTAAGCATACTACTGAAAATAAACCACATAATGTACTTTTAGTAAATTGACATATTTATATTGATTGCGTCAAATGCTGCTCAACTGATTGTAATTTAGTTTGGCACAATTAAGTCCAACGCCCACGATCTTACTGATCGAGCCCCATGGAATGGAATTACTCCTCCACATTCGCCAAATTTTCAAAAATAAATGCTTTGCAAGCCAAACCTTTGTTCGTTGATTTTGATCATAACTGCAGACCTGTAGATACTTGTAGACTGGTCGATTTATGTGAAAACGTTGAACAAAATATACGGTTTATCTGTTGACGTCGAACATCAATGATTGGTAGAGCGATTAACATGACGGAAACGGAGCAATCTGAGGATATGAAATTCAATGGAAAGTACGGTAATTTGTTTTCCATTAATTGTTTACACTAAATGTAATGTAAATACCATCAGACTTAGACTTGGTTGATGTCCTCCTGCAGGAGATATATTCCTTTCATTGGCATTTGTGTCCTTGAATGAAAGCAGCCGTCAGAATCCACATATTCGTGAAGTTCTAATTTCTTGTTGGTACACTTTCTCCCATGCTATCATTTCATTATCCAACAAACCATGAAATTGTAAACGGTTGGAACGATACATGATACACCAGTGCCAGCCACTAGGACGTTTTGCACTTCCGTCTACGTGTTAGGTCCCTTGGGCTATGTAATCTGTGTAAGAAACAACAGAGCTTTCCATTTAGAGAAAGCCTTGCTTTCTCCATTACCAGGTTTCACGAGTCGCTCATCCAGCAAGATAATTCCTGTACAAGTAGCTGACGCGTTTGACACAGACTCCCATATTGGTTAGATCTAGATCCAAGTGTTGTTCATTGCAATCTTTCACACAATTTGTCGTCCAACCAGCAATTAAATTGTCCAGGGTGCTAGTAAATTAATTCTAGTATCGTGGGTGGTTTTCTAAGATTGCATTTGAGACTAAACCATTAGTTGCAGTTGTGATTTGCAAAAATGCCGATTGTGCAAGTTAAGGCTCAACCTGGATATAAAAGAAACCTGACACAAATACATGTGAATGTGCATTTGCAGTAAGAAAGAAGCATTGTGCACTTTGCATTCTAGCTTATCTATACATCTGACAGGGAGTGTATGTTTACTTTATCTTATCATCTAAACCAAGATCCTGTATGAAAGTTCGACCAATAAAATCTACAAAGAAACTCAAAATATGTTCTCTGATTCCGTAAGTTACCCAGTATATTTTGATTGAACTATCACATGGTTGTTTTAGCAGTGCTATATTTCTTTTCAAATTTTCGTTTAGATTGAGGAAGATGGTGTACAAAAAGTCATTTTCCTCGAGTGATTTCCCTTCCCCTTGACAGGTACAAAAACGATGGGTCTAGTACATGGCAAGATAACTCTTCTTGCGTATTTCCCACAACGGCCACAACTCACATCATTCATCATTTGTTTTACAAGAGGCGATGATGCTTTATGTATAATACACAGTATACTTGCGTGGGCACCGATGAAAGGAAGTAGACGAAGACGAAGAGTTGACCATATCTAGGGCAATGCACCGACTGGTTTCCATCATTAGATGAAATACAAGTAAGACATTACTGGTGGGTCTGCGTGGGAAATGGTTCAGAAATGAGTTTATAGAATGGTTTGCACTGTAACCTAATGCCATTTTTGGAATTAAAACTAAAGAATTTAGGTTAAAAACATTTTTGGTATTTTTCAGTACATACGAGAATATGAATTTGGATGTGCATGGCTCGCTCACTCATAAATTTTGCAGTTTCTGTGAAGTTTTGTTCAAATTAGGATATATGTTATTCCTCTGTGAGAGTGAACAAAATAGTACAACGTCGATGCTTACGGGATACGGCATGGTCTTAATTCAGAACGCTTACAGAAATCATCGTATCTGTGTACTGATATAAGCCATTATTACTTGGTTCCAATCGATAACTGTAATCGAAACGAAGCGTTTACTTGGAAAATATTGCCAATAACAAAAATGGAGCCCCACGCCATACCCACTACCGCACGGTACGAACGAAATGGTTTACTTCGAGTCCTTACCTGCGTGCCTTTATCTGTTTCTATACTTTTACTCGCAAAACTTTCTAACTTTCGATTTGTATTTCTTTTTAAGTTTAAATTAGCCAGAAATTCACACGGTATAAGGTATTCTAGATCGAGAGTATAAGTCCGACAGGGTGATGTACACATATATGGTTTTCATGTGAGAATCTAACATTTATCTTTCTTTGAATTGTCAGCGTGGTTTCACACAATTGCAAACGACGTATCTAATACGTAGTACGTAGACTTGTACCGATAAACCAAGCAACATTTATCCGGTGTGCTCTGGAAGTTTTTGGTACTTGAATGGAGTAGTCTACACCGCGATAAGGGAGCTTGCGTTCAAATGAATTGTCAGTCCTATAAGCTAAAGCTGTAAAAGGTATAAAACTATAGGTTTTATCGTTAGTTACGTTGCAGTACAGTTGAATCAGTTTTGTTCAGCATGTTTTTGAAAACCGAAGAGAACACAAAAGGCATGCTTCCAAGTTCCAACGTTCCAAGCTCCAACTGAGGACGGACGTTTTCTGTCTGTGCTGATCTATTTCTGTTAGTATACTTTAAAGAAACGAGGCAGCCAAATTGGCCCTTTGGGCAACATTTACGCGAGCATTTGTTGTTTGCTACGTGTCCGAAAGCATTTAATAGACCGCTTCCGTTGCAATTCTTGGTGCGCTCGAAAAGCTGACTGAAATGGATACTAGAAGGCCGGAACGGCAGTTATGAGGTCACGGTATTAAAATGACTGATCGGCTAACCTACTAAAGAAAAATTTCACTTGTGATTTGAAAGTGCACATTTTTTGTAAATTGTAGCATTTATGGAATTCAGGAAATCGTCTGGACTTCCGCTAATAATTTTAGGCATTTTCATGCATAATATGAAATTACACAATTTATTAAAAAACGTTACGCGAAACGTACTCATGTTTCCTTAACCTTCAGGGTCTTATAAGAAAAGAAAGCATTTTTGGCATGCCTTAATCCTTTGCCTCTTTGCTTTAATTATCCTTAATTACAAACTTGCCGTAAGTTAACTACGTTTAAACCAAGTGCTCCATAATTTTTTTAATTAGGATAAGGGCTTTTAGGATTTACCTACAACATTTTATATAAAAATCAAAGCTTGTGTAAAAGTATTTAGATCACCCCATAGGTCATGCATTTCTGATGAGATTTATAACAAGATCCATATATCTATTGCTTTATTCTCTAACGGCCAATTATTCAGCATGTAGCATGTCGCACAGTATGTCAAAGCAAGAGAACAAAATGGCAATAAGAAGAGTCGTTGCGAGTTTTGGCGAAGCAATTCTGTTAAAAATGGAATGAATGCCTTTCATATAAAATAGCCCGTTGAAAGTGTAAGTAAACTATACCAGAAAATTCGATTACAAACAAAAGCAATGATTGAGTATATATAACCAACATGTTATCAAAGAATAACAGTGTGGGCGGTGGAACGTTCTTATTTTTATAGTGAAATGGAAGAGCCGGAACCCGAGATTGAACTAAACTTCTCGTGTCATAACATGGTGAGTGCGTGTAGCTATTTTCCCAAATTCTAACGAAGTTACATTGGTACTTCAAGTCCTCCAAAACTTGGACAGTCTCTTCTCATCACCGTAAATAGTGTTTCACCTACACCAAATGTTGTTGACACAGAGTTTTCTCCACTGGAGAGTTCCAGTTCCACGAAGCCGCTTTCACGGAGGCTTACCTTCTCACTGTCTCACATCTGGGAAGAAAAGCACGTAAAAGCAATTCAAGGAAGCTACATTCAGCTACCATCGGTCTCTAAACTTCTTACAAGTAGATACTTGTGCGACTTGAAATCGCTTCGCTTGCAAGAGCGAAAGCGAGAACCAAGAGGAGACAAAGTGGACTCTACTCGTCTTAAGTGTATCGAGTAGGAACAAGCCTCCTCCGAAGTTTCACTAATAGCTTTACGAAATGTGCTCATACTTTCTCCTCTATGGTAGAGTTGCCGTCGTTCAAAATTCTTTCGTGATTCTCCTGACAAAATGTTGAAACTTCTCATGTCCTAGTTAGCTCAACAGGAAATTGTCCAGCATGTTTGTGATCACTTGTCATGAAAGTCAAAATTGTACGGACACTCGTCCAAGTCCCAATTAACTTGCAGAAATGAGTACATACTGCGACAAAGGTAGATGTAAACATTTTTGGGGTAGAATGAGTACATAAAATGCACAAAGAAAGATTTTAGGAAGTTTGCATTCTCGATATTTAGTCAAGTTGAGTCTCAAGATGTCTTGAAAAACGTTATGGTTTAGAGGAGGATTGGTCATCCATTCATCAAATTACAAAATGTGTACAGCTTTCATCATCAGTTTTATTCATGGCATACTTTAAAATTCTAACATGACATGTTAAGTACTAATCTGTGACATGAAGGGGACCGGGATATCATTTTGTAACAATATGGACATTTGACCTTGTCCCTGTTGTTTGACGTTTTGGGCTTATGCACAGAATTACAATTTTCTAACTTCAAAAATGTCCCACAAACAAACAAACACACTTTGTTGTCAATTTTTTGCGAAAGAGCTTGACTTTTTACATGTATTATAATTTCAAATTGCCCTTGAAAACAAAATATAAAGCATGCACAGAAACAACTTTGTGAAATAAACAAGAATTTTAGCACGAATTCTCACTTCGTGTAAGCTTTAATATGGCTTTATTCCGCTTTCAGCACGCGTATACGCTTAGAAGAGGATTTCACATTGAGCTAGGGATTTCCTTCCACTTCGAGATACACTCGTTGATAGACGTGCATTAAGTAAGTTGTACACGTCGAAAGTGCTGTAATATCCCTTTCCATTTTGATAAATTCAATGTGATGCGCTGATGACGCGTGTTTTTCTGAAAAATAACATACCATATGGCGTGGTTTGTTCGACCGCAGAACGTGGCTGTTAACCGTAACCTCACAACAGGCCTTTCACACAAAAATACTCACACAATGTCCATGTTCGATGAACATCCTACTTTCTATACAACACTCTTCTGCCAGCAGCTTTCGAGCTTTCTTATCAAACTATTTGATGGAAGGGAATACTATTGATTTCTCTGATGCTATTAATGCTATATAAGCTAGGGAAAATATTGCAAGAAACTTCGCATGCTCTGCTAATACTGATATTGTATATATATTTTCGACCTATGCAATAACTTGAAACGTGTGATGCCTCACTCAACCAGACAGCAAATCTGATTATTATGCATGCCCTCATTTGCTTACAGATTTTTCTTAGTCACTAATTGCATGATGGTTGAATGGCAGACTTCTTTTCTCCAAGAGAACTACTTGGGGAAAGTTGTGAAATGGGTATATGCCATGTAGAGAGTTGCTACAAAAAAGAACGTATGCAGTATGCAGCACCTGCTAAGTCGTTGCCTTATTATGAACTTTACAAAGAAAGAAATAAGTCTAGTGACTGACAACAACCTCTGTTCTGAACACATTATCCTGTCCTTACACACATTCCACATTCAGTTTATTAACTTACGTCTGTAATAAAAGTTCGACTTTTTCTGGCAACATTACGTGCGAAGGGAACGTACATTTTTGATGGAGATGGGGACGAGTATACAATTGCAAATGAACAAATCGCTCATCAACTCGTCGTCTCCATTGCTTCTGGGTGTTCTTGTTAGGATGTGGACAAAGGCTGGTAGATAGGAGATAATGAGGATGTTTCATCATCATATCATAGGGAAAATAATTATGAGACTTGTTTGTATCTATCATAAAAAGGCTCATTTCTTACCACACTCGCGTATCATACATCATTCATATAATACCTTGTCGTTATTTCGTGTGGGAGGAAAGAGGAAAAGGATAATCCAAAAGTCATGTATAAATTACTCCAGCATGAAAGGTCTAACTGGTTATGAGTGAAGTTGCAAGTGTGATATCTTGTTTTCACCGCTGTATGCGTCGTATCAAGATACAGCAGTCTTCGCTGAAAAAGAAAGTGGTCTAATTCTGAGTGTGAAAGGAACACTTTCACTTCAAGTTTTCCTATTTACACATTTTCTAATTTCAGAGCAATTAAAGTTGACGTAAATTTTATCATGTCGCATTTCTCTGTGGCTCAAAGACAGAGTTGGCTCTTTCGCATACGTAAGATCAGGAATGGGGAGTACTGAAATTTTAATCAAAAGTTGTGTTTTCCTGTAACTGTACCATTTTTCTACGAAATTATAAATAATATAACTCGACTTTTACGCTTTTGAACCGGCGTATAATGTATAGTAGCTCGAGTTTCATCTTTTTTGGATTATCTTTCGTCGGATGACAGTTACTTCCCCTCCCAGTAACAGGCATGCTCCTTCATAATATATGAGCTTAACGGATATTGATCAAGTATGAACTTGTTTTCAACGAAATGAAAGGATGTATAGGTAGATGAGTTTCCTCGAGAGTTTCTAATCTCACATCTCAGCTTGTGCTGTGTACATTAAGACAAATTAGTATTACTATCGCATATCGACTACATCTATCATATGCATATGGCATTATGGTAAAGTTTTGGTAGGATTGCTACCTGAAGAATAGCAGCGAAATTGTTTCCTTGCTCCGAGCTCATCAAGGTGTTGGACGGATTGTGTGGGCGTGCAGGAAAATAATATTGTAGAATGAAAAGCATGAGCTAGAGAGCTGAATTGTCGAGTGTATCTTTATGTCGCATACCTTTGGCATTTAACTGAAGGGCAACAGATTACAAAGGAATCGGAAAGCCAGTCTACTGCGAAAATAGTTTTAGCAGATGTCAAGTTAACATACATGTCGTATTTTTTACAACGGTTACGACATGAATGTAGTCTTTCGATTGCGTGTTAGTACGTGCTATTTTTACTTGTGTCAAATTGTGTAGTGAAAATAACCTTTGTAATGCTTGTATAATATTTAACACGCGAATAGTTTTTGCAATGTATTAGTCTTTTGCTTTTTGGTACGTAATATATACATCGAGTATTCGTGCGCCGAGCCATTTCTAGTTCCGTGTGTTTATGACATCACACAGCAGTAAGTCTGTCTTGTTGGAATTTGCGTATATAGTCAGTTCCGGGTTCATCTCCGACCTTTTGGTTTCACTTACGTTATTTTGGGCATGTGTACAAGGTTAACTTTTACACTTGCTGTTATGTTTTACTTAAGATTATAACACAAAAACCGAGAGCACAAATCTGGTTTCAATTGGTTAAAACCCGTTTTTTGCAGTTGAGAAAAATATTCAGTTGACGAGCGAAAGTTGGTATTGATTTGCTTATTTGCGTATGCTGATTTATCCATATTATATGTCACATTATAGTTACCAACTTGTAAGCATGTTAAACAAAGCCTGCGGTTATCTGGCATTTTGAACAACTCTTCAGGGAGCAGAAGAACTTCGTCTTCGCTTATGGAAGTTTATATGAAATCATTTCAGATGACACGATGACAGTTGTATGTGTATATATGTATATTTGTTTAAGCATCCGTGTTTGTGGTTTCAAGCCTTTTCCCAGGAATATTTTGTTGATGACAGCAATTATGGCTCAAAATCACAATAGCAAACGTCCGCAGCAGTTTTCCAGACAAAGAAACACAAAGAGAATATGGCTCTCGTACATGTTATTATGATTCTTGTCACGTTGACAGGCTGTAGTCCTTTATACACTCAAAAAAGTTGTTTATCAAAAGAAAACAGGTACGCTTTCCTCAGCACGAGTCTTTATGAAATTAATGCGAATGATACTCATGCATCATACAACTGCACACCTTATGTTTCATTAAAAGTTTTGTGAACACATTTTAAGTGCATACTTCTTACCGAAACTTTCAGGCTTTCTAATTTAAAAATTTCGAATTTCAGGGGAAACGTAGATTAATCTTGCCACTTGCCACATTTAATCTTCATTTCGACCGAGCCGGATTTCCATTCCTGCCATCGTGTACAAACACAATGTAATGGAATGAAATTTTTGGAAGAACATAGTTCATATATAGTGCGAAGGTCACCTACTTCCAAAAATCTTATCTGCAGAAAGGTTTCCGTAAGCTGATATTACATAAATTTTGAAAGTCGTTTTTAACGAAATCCCTTATTTACCTACCGCCCTTCCGGATAAGGGTAATGCATTTTTGTGTGACAGAATGTTAAATATATTTATGCATAGTGGGGGCCTCGGCCTAACATCCCTATCGACGATAAGAGTGTATGTATGATCCAAAAAAGTAGTTTGCCATTACCTGTGCAGTGATGCTAGATAAAAAGTCGTTGCCAAACACAAGGAGGAAAAGTGTTCCACTGCTCCTGTATGAACATCGCATATATCCTTGTTCCATCCACTTTTTCTCCCACCTTCCGTAGATATACCTAACTCATCCATTAAGTCTTCTCCTGCGGCAAGGCTTTCTCCAAGTGTAACCTTATTTGCGTTAACTTGCCCGAGTCTGCACAATTACATTATTATGCAGATGGACGGTATGCTCTAAAGTAAAAGGTTTGTTTTAGATGTGACGCGTAGCGATTCGCGACTCGAGTTGAGTCACAGTACAACTGACCAAATAAATGCATTCAGTTCAAAAGTGGCTTTCACTTTACAACCTTGGGAAATGAATGGGTTCCGTATCACGATTTACTGGAAAATCCTTTTCCACTTGGAAAATTGGGAATCAGTACCACAGGGGAGTTAGTGGGAGAGGGAAGCGCGTCACAGAAAACAGCGTAATACTTTGTGTAGACGAGAAAATTGAGCCAACCTTGGGAAACTTTATGCGGGCCGAGATAACACGAGAACACAACTGTTGGTTTTCAAACGTTCCACATAAGCTTTTATCAAACAAATCTTTCTTGTATTGAATTTTCAAGCATATACAGAAGGAGCATTGACATGATCAACCATATACTCATACTCATACACAATGTTTCAGATCAGACTCAAACTTTATTGGATGAATCCCATTGAGGATTGGAACTGGTTTTCATTTTCACACAGAAATGGACTTGGCTGCCCCACAGAGGATTTAATGACTGACGATGAGATCTTTTTAGCCACTTTTGGATTAAGGCGATGGTGATTTTAGCCACTTTTGGATTACTGTTATTGTGGATTATCCACGACGATATACCAAGCTCCCAATCGCATCCACAATTTATTGCCAAACACTGCTGGGTAACCATGCTTGGGAATTTAGAGGAAGTATGCACAAGGAAGTTAAGACCACCCAAAGAACGTCTTGAAACTGTATTTTATCCATTTTTCTTCCTTCGGTTGGAAAAGTGTTTCAACTCAATTTGTTTGCTCCAGTTTCTGGAAAATGTAATATCAGTAAAATCACTGATAACAGAAGACTGATCTATAAATGGTCATATCCATGATGCTGGATTTTGAAAAAATGGAAGTAGAAAATGGAGAAATCAGGAGGCAATAAAGTTTAGAGAAACACAATGAATAGTAATAATAATATTTGTTAATACTTTAATAGAAATCTGCCGATACTGGCACATCATTACCAGAGTTGTGTAAAGCAACAACAAGCCCAATAGCCTTTTATGATCCTATATTCGCCTTCAGTTTTGATTGACATACATTTAAGTGGGATTTGACAGCATCATTTTCCTACAAGAAAAACATGGTTTTGCGTAGTGACTCGTGAACTGTAATATATGAGGAAACTTCAGTCTGTAATGAATTGCCTGAACTTTCGCGAGCCATGGCGTGTTGTCGAAGAAGTTGCATGAACGAAGTGAAGTTGTACAGTAACATTCATTGAATAAACAGGTCAAATGATGTAAAATCCAAGTTCGAAGGGGAGAGCAGAGAGATAGGTACTGGAGCAAACATAGAGATCTGCTTTGAGAAGTTTAAGACTTTATATATATTCTCAGCCTTGTCCAAGACGAGCATACGAATTTTTCATTTCTACATGAAAATGAAAGCGGATTTCCCCTGCCTCCACTCTTTGAGTATTCACCTTATCTCGTGTCCTCTGGTTGATCCGCTGCGAAAGCTTATTTGGCACCAGCTGCTCTCTCGGGCGATGATAATGTCGGCGGTGGTGACGATAGCTGAATATAAAGTCCTCTTTACACTCTGTCAGAAGACGAAACTGCTTAGAAAGTTATGCTTCAGCTTAAGCCAAGAAAGTTTTGAATGTTCCAAAGGCATATAAGCATGTTTGTAGCATATTTACATTGTAATAAAAAGACTTTATTCGAATTTCAAGAAGCCTGCCTTACTTTATTTTTCATTTCATAGGACACCATACCATTTGAGCTCATAGTCATGCTACAGTCAAGTCAGTCATAACTGTCATATACTTCTGCATTGGTTGTAAAATCTGAGAAAGCTGGCACAAGTCAATCAGTGGGAGTAACAAAAAGAAAGAGGACGACATACGAGACACTGTGGCCCAATTTACTTTTGGTTTGCATGTAATTCGGAGGGAAATGGGAAAGTCCCTGGAGTAGACACACAAGGAGAAAGGTGTGCTACACGCTTTTTAAAGCCGAGAAAACTGCGACTTGCTTTGCCACTGGCTTGCATGCTGAGAGACACTTCCTTATTGCGTGATGCATAATATTTAGGATGAGTAAAATTTGCAATTAGGAAATACCACGACCTTGATGGTCTCCTCTGAAACTTTTCTCAAACAATGAAAGAATTATGTACCATGAAAGCTTTTGTATATTAGGCATATATACTTACGGCTTGTATGAAACCAAGATCGGAGTATATATGTAATCCTCGGAAGATGATAAAAGATTCAAACATGATTTTGAGAAGTTAACGAAAAATCTTTGTTCTCAGAATCTATTGTTTCCTTTCTCCAGTAAGGAATATAATATTGTCTTGAGAAGTTACCGAAGGTATATTAGTAAGAAAATAGCTTGTGGACAAATGGTGATGAATGACTCTCTGAAGGTAGCCCATTTTTGACGAATCCGGTCCAACATATTCATACAATTGAGTCCTTGTATTTGGTAGTAAGTATAGTTGTGAATACATACATACGAACATACATAAATTGGAATGAATGAAAACAGAGTTAATTGAATCACTTTCCATTGGAGCATGGCAGGAAAGGAAGGAGCTTTCTCTCCACTCTTCAAAACTTCGATTCGAGTAGGTGGACAAGAAAAGGTGATAGCACATCATGGTTTATTTAGTTAGGGAACAAAGAAAACCTTTTTAGATGATTGGAGATTACAGTTGGTGGGATCCAGGGAGAAAGGGAAGTTCTTTGACATTTTCAGAAAGAGTAAACAACGCAGATGTTGACATTGTATCATCTGCCTCTCCAATAACTTACACATTATTTCACGTCCGTCACCTACTTTCGCTTTTCACAAAAGCGTCAAGTAAGTGCTTCTAATCCTACACGAATAACGTGAGCCCTTCCAAAAGTTGGAGGTGAATGAATGTGTGCTTCGGAAGTATTAAAGTCCTCTTGTCTTGCAACTATGCATTTCTGTTCAATTAGTGCTAAAAGCTCTCATATGTCACCAATACGGTGTCCTGTGCACAAACTTCCTACAAATTGTCATTGTCATTATTGAATGTTCTCTGTAAAAGCTGCATAATTTTTCATGGAAAAGTTGGAATGTCTGGCTACAGCTAATGATTATATCATAATGTGGCATATCAGAGCAGAAGAGTATATAGGACACTGATTTTGTGGATCGAAGAAATTGTCCTCACTGCGAGTTGCCAAAATAATGTTCTGCCAAAATAATGTGCTCTCACTATGTGCTCGCGTATCAAATTATATATCAGGTGTATGTTTTCAGGCTGAGCAAGTAAATATTGCATGGTCAGACACGGATGCATTCTGTAATTTGTGCATAGGTTAATTAATTCACCGTAAGTTTTAATCTCTCCAAGCTGAAAGCGTTATTGGGTGCTCAATTTCAGTTCTCCGTGGCGTAAATTCAACTCACCCCATTTGATAGTCCAATAGAAAAAAATGCAGGTGGACATGTAGCGAAGTGTAGGACTTGCATACACTATTTTCGCGTATAGAATTTCCTATCAAAAACGTAATAAATGGTAAAGGTTGTCTGTGCCGTAATTAGTGATCTTAAGGAAGCCAAGGAACATATATGTGATGGAGAGTTGCAACTCGATTGTATCTGACTTCTTCTATTCTGTATGTACACTAAAACTTCAGACTACGGCTGGAAACGATCTAAGGGGCAATGCTATACTTGGTTTTACTTTTAGACGACGGTAAACAAGAGTAACTACAATGAAATGAAAATTCGGGTTTCGCTTCGCTAATAGTATATATACCTAGATCCTAGATTTAGCAATGCATAGATTTGAAACTGTAAGTAACTTGAGATTTCAACAACACCAGAATCCAGTAATAAACATAATGTTCGTCTGTTTACCTCACGCACAGGTGCTCCTTCGAAAATTAGCAAAAAAAAACCTACATACTAGAATCGTACCAATGTAAACAATATGAGTAGGGTATATTTATTACATTCTTGCGATGTGCCTTCTTCATCCCCGTGTAACATGAGAGCTCTTATTATAAAACCTACTTTCATGGCTTACTTTCCAATACGCCTACATTTTGTTTTCACCCAATTCCCATGTCCTGTAGATATAAGGATGTACGTACCTACTTCGTGACAGTTCTCCAACGATCCTTGAAAATGGCAAAAAGAGTGGCGACATGAGTAGTAGTAGACAATGCTCCTTCGCCCACTAGCTATGGTTTCAGGGAGGAAAAATATATGGAGGTAAGGAAAAGAGTAATCAGAACAAATTGGTTTCTTTCTTTGAGTGGAATAGAAATGGAAAGTCTAATCTAGTTTCATCCTCATCTTTCTCATCTGTGTGCTAGCCATTCATGCAGTATGTGTTCCCTTGTCTTTTTTACGTCGTTCTTCTTTTTCACTATTACTTTCGTGGTCCAGCAACATGTAGCCACATCGTCGGATTGATTTTAGTATCTCAATAACTGCGCTGTGAGCAGGATAAATCGAAATTCCCTACAAAACATAGCTGGTAGCCCTTTTGCTTAAGGTAGATTATTTTCTAGAATAATTGTCTATTATGCCAAAGCCTTCCAATGAATACTCTTAAGTCCAACCTTCATGAGTGCGCTCATCCATCCTAATAACTGGAAAAAGTGTTACAGTAGGATCAAAACCTTGGCTTGAACATTGTAACTAATTTCACGTTTCATTACATCTTCATCCTGTCATAGTTCACTCGTGCTTGCTTGAAAGTAGCATATGCTTCGCCCACATACGGGTAGCGATCATTACTCTCACTACAAGGCTAAAATGGGCAATATTTTCCCCCTTTTAGAGTTGAAATAGGATACATTTGTACAAAATACTAATATCTGCACACTTATCTTTTAGTTACTGAGAAAATCTGCGCTTTTAACAGAACTCCAAAGGAAATCTTTCGAAGAATAATGTATGCATATGGGATGATATTGAAGCTGGAAGAAGAATCCCACTTTATTTTCCTTTTACTTTCGCCAAACCAACGACAGTTGTATGGTAAACATGGCTGCAAAATTAATTTTGTTTTGAACGAATCCCACCATCGATCCGTTCTTCTACCTCTTCACAAATATCGCACAGCCAGGCAAAAATTGTGTTTTATAGGTTACGCACGTGTGTAGCTGGTATAACATCATGCATCTAGCAAGAATACCTCGCTCGCTGCGCAATTCCAGAAAAAATTAGGCCCAACCTTGATGGAGGAGAGGAGGAATCGAAAAACATATATGGATGCACTTGAAGTAATGCATTTAATAAATCTCGGTGGAAAGACTTAATTGCGACAGTTTCATCGTAAATAAATGAAATATTTCGCTTAATATAAAAAAATACAGTATATGAATTTGCCAAGTTTATGCCTCACTTGCCACACGCCTTGTGTGTGTATACATATAGACAATCGACGTAACTAATTACAAAGAATACAGGTAGACGAAAAGCTAGACTTACAGAAGTTTGGTGCAGAGCGAGGATGAAATGTAATACTAGCTAGAATTATCGACGTATCAGTGGTTGCACTAAATCATAAACCGCGTAAACATCACACTTCATCGTACATAGACTGAAGGGTGAAGGCTATCTAGATAAATGCGATATAAATACAGAGCTGAGTACATCAAGTAAACTCGGCCAAAAAGAACATCTCACTAGAATCATCGAAGGAGCATATAATCAACGATATAGCTTACATAGAGCAAGTGATACACTTTTTGGCAATTTTTATACACGCACGTGTAATTCAACATGTAAAACAGATATAGATACTCGCACACATTAAATTAAAACATCGAGTTTATATAAATGGTATTTACATAATAAAGATGGGGGAGCAGAGCAAATATGTGAGATTAAATATAGATATCACTTTCAATTCAGCTGTATCGCGTGTACTAATAACAGGGATCACGTTGCTCAACAAAGGTGAACTACTGAATGAACGTGGCATGAAGCCATGGGCCAACTGCACTGGTGAACCTTGCTCTACCAATCTCCTTCATTGTTTTCGCGTCAATCACAATCAAAAAGTTCTCTTCGTGGTATTTCATTTTAAGAACTGTGATTAGCAACCCGTCATCTTCCGAAACGCCCGTCGGGTTAGGAACAAATACTGGCTCGTGGGGAACTTGGTCCGGTGTGCCTTCCCATTCCAAAATCTCTTTCGTGTCCACGTCCACTTTTACCATTTTACTGGCATACGGGGAGTAGGGACTGATGTAACTTGAAATCCCATACGTGAACCGATACTTCTTCCCCTGGTATTTTGGATTAATTATGCTGAAATCGAATCCGGGTCCTTTCGTCGTTAAAATTTCTGGGGTTAGGAGTAATTTACTTCCTTTCTTTGTCACACGAATTGTTTGGTAGTCTTTCGAAAGGTTTTTGCTCAATTCCAACACACCATCACCGCTACGCTCCGAAGACTCCTCTTTAATGTCCGTTACTAATGGGATAGCAAATCGCATCAGTGTTCCTGTCTCAATTCCTTTCCCAATGTTCGCAGAACGCACGTTGCTCAGATTGAGCGCTGAGTTTGTATCCACATTCGGAAAACTTATTACGTCCAAGATTATCTGCAAATATAATTAAAATTTGTAATGAGTTTGCATTACATCGGTTGTCATTCCACAACATTTTGAATTCCACTCGCAAGCGATAACTCTGGTTTCTATTCAATTTAGATTTGCAAACTTGGGGACCCATAAACAAGCATATGCATATGCAAGCATAATAGCTATGCATGAAATTTTCTTGGAAAGGAAGCCTGAAATAGACTACATTTGTTTACATCAGGACAATTTCCTATGTTCATAGTCTGCTCATGTCTGCTTTCCAAGAAGTTCAATGTGTGCACCACTGTGCTTAGAATAGCGTGTAGCATAAATAATGAGAAATCCCCTTACATTGTCGGAGTCTTCGTAGGCGTTCACAACAGAGCTCAGAGCAAATGTAGTTTCAGCAAATATTTCAGTCTTCAGCACTTTCCCCGTTGTTTTGTTGACTAAGTAGAATTTCGTTCCATCGTGGGGCCTCCAATCCAACCAGTCTTTCGTGCTGTAACCCTTGACATACGTTGCTGCCAACTTCATCACATTGAGAACGACGGGCATTTCAACGAAGATTATGTAGTTCTTTGTCATCCCAAATGATCGACAAGGAGACCCACCGAACATCCACCGGGAGGGGATGGTCGCAAGATTGTGAAATCTGTGATCAAAATTTTTCCCTCTGTTTGCTGACTCCATCCTCTGGATTGCATATCGGAACGTTGGCTGCATAGATCCCGAAATCATATAGACATCCCCATTGTCATCCGTCAGCGGCAGTGGACAAAAGGAGTTGGAATTGAATGCCTTGGTTGCATGGTATGTCTTCACCGTTTCCAACGACTCGGGATTCAGCTCGTGGAAGTAGCATGTGTCCCCTGCGGTGTATAACTCGTTTCCAATTTTGAAAACGTGACCAATGCAGTTGTCGGTAGGATCAAATGGGCCCTAGGGTATCGATTTATGCACACAAAAAACACACACAGTGAATAAGTACATTGTTGAAATATTGGGTGAGAAATAAATGGATTTTTTTTTCAAGTGTAATGTCATACGAATGTGGGAAGGATTTTTGCAAAGAAGCCCCGTCGAGAGTCTTGCGCTGGTGGTGTTCCAAATTCGCATGAAATTGGTCTTTGGGCTTTGACAGCTTTACGGTAGGCGTCAGATTGGAGGTATCTGGAAAAGTGTCTCACATTTCTCCCATCGATTTCAAATTTAGAAATTACTGCGTAACCATCCATCCAGTTGAGAACTGATCCTTTATCCAGATCGAATAGACCTGGCGCTGAAGCGAACATGGAACCATGTAGCCAATTCGGGATGTCGCCTAAACACGATCAAACACACCATGAAAATTTACCTTTCATCTGAATGCGTAATAAGGCTACTATATTTAGAATGCGTGGTGACTGGAGATTGCTGTCTGGAGTTCTTTAAGTTGGTCTTTGTACACACTTCTTTAATATCTTGTGAAATCTCTTTACAGACAGATTTGTGGAAAGAGGGTTTAGTCAAAGAAGTTATTCTTGTGCTTGTGACATTTTATGCAACCTTCATGTGGTAAGAAATAGCACGAAGATCATGTTCAAACAAACTAATAAAATCTGCTCCAAAACATGAGTCGAACTCCTCGTCATAAATATCATGATGCAGACTGGCGTCATGTCTATAACGTTGACTCAATCTGCAAATTTGCGGTCAGCCAATCCGCAGTCAAAGGAAAGTGAAAACTACATTTTGATTATGTAAATTTCAACACTACATTCAATCATGGAGGATTGAATGTAGTACAGCCCTTATTGTTTTCAAATTTCACTTTCATGTTCCAATTTCCACCCCAAACCTACACTTGTGCAATTTTTGTATACACACGAATAGGCTCACATATATACATTTCCTTCCTAATCAACAATTCAATAATTATTAACTTTCTGGAATTCGTCAACGTTTGTAGACAGCATCTATTCATCGATCTTAAAAGACTCCATTCAGACAGTCCCGAGTACTCAATAGTCGCACCACTTCACTACTCCTATGACCACGCCCGCGCCAACATGAAAATTCTACAATACCTGCCAATGTGAACTCATCCGGGGTGGGAGATTCTCCCACATTCCTCAGATATCGAGGTACGCCAACTTCCACTCCAGGCATTTTTGCTAATCACACATTCACCATTAAAATATTTCCATTAAATCCAATCCAACAAGTAAGCAGACGTCCAAGGAGAAAGCACTTTTATTCACATTCACAACTTAAAAAACTTTCAATCCATCAAAGTGCAATTCACACTCAGTCACTTCAAATGTACCAGAAGTTTGGGAAAGGGATGTCACTCGCAAGATTTGTATTTCAACACTGATCGTCTGTCACTCGCCGACTAGCAAACAACAAGACTAGTACAAACTTACGCACATTCGCGATAGTCTCATATTCCAAACCCCTCATACATAACTAAGTATATGCATAAGAGAAGAAGCGATTTAATCATCCAGAAATCCTTAAACCGTTATCACGGGAAACGAACCATAAAGTTAAGGGTCACCCAGCAAGAAGTGACGAGCTCAAAGAATCGACTAGTAATTGTCCGAGAGCATGCGCAGCACCTGAGATTAATACGATCAACGCTGTGAAAACTCGTGCCTGCTTAAATGATTTGGATCAGAAACGATGGCACGCAGGCCCTTGATTGGAACTAACCTTGGAAGAATATAGTCCTGAAGTGAGTAATGAGTGCACTGTAGTTTATGATCTATCAAATTTTTTTTAGCTGAGTGCTACTCTGCCACTGCTAACACTTTGGATATGCACTCTTGAATAATTGTGCTGCTCTAGAGCAGCCCTCCAATCCACTAGTAAAGTAGGTGCAGACGCCAAGCACAATTTTTTTGCGATTTATTTGGCCATGCATCTCCAATTTTACGTGAATGTATATGCATACAGTCGTGATAGCGTCTTGTATTGTGCAATCTTGTTAATCATCATCATCTTGAAGATCATGGCAGTGGCCTGGCCACATGTGTAGCAGAATATGTAGCAGCACAACAATAAAATATTGATAAAGTCAAGCTGCACTGCACTCTCCACAAACGTCTCACTGACACAACAAAGTGAAGCTAAAGGTGGACAAAAGTGTAAAAAAAACATTGAGCACAAACAAGCTTGCACTGTTCTGGTCATTACGCGATTCTACCGCTACGCTGTAATGGCTGCCAACAATCAAGTGAGACTATCTGCCCCAAAGCACCAGAGCATTGTGTTTGGTGCATTAACAATTTTGTTACAATGCGTATTAGTTTTAGGGCTCCCTCATCATTTCATTTTGTTTTTTTTTGCGATGAAAAGAAGGACAAAAATGATTTCCCAATGTTTTAATAGTGAAAAATTGAAGTATTGTCTGACATGGAAATTATTATTGTTGTTTTGGTACGTGTATTTATTATTTGCTCCTATCTTGCTCGTTCATATTTCTTGCGGTGATTAGGAAATACTGAATGCCCTACACTCTATTGATCATATCGCTAAAGCGGCATAACCTACTATCACCACGCTCACTTGTTTCGGCGATCAAAATCGAGTGAATGTGGGGATGGATATGAGACCTCATGCGTGTCTAATAACATCTTCTTTCGGTCAAAATATACATTAAACTCAATGAAGAGCTAGTCACAAAGCTATAATATATTTTTTTCTTCAATATTCTGATTTGAGGATACCGTGTGGGGGTTGCGACATTTTAAATGTTATCTTAACGCATCTCGAAAACGACAGGCATGCATTAATTACTTTCAATGTCTTGTCAGCGTTGTCTACCATTCTACCATAATATGTAATGGGCCATTTGAACTTGCACTTGACTTTTTTTCGCAATTAAAGTTTAGAGTGGAAATGATCCCTTCGCTGAGTAACGACACACTCACTCACGTTTTAAAGGGCATGGCTATGGCTATTGACTATTGATCATGCAAATGCTCAAGCTCGTAAAGAAAACATTCCTCCCAAAATTACTGAAAAGTTAATGCGCCGTCAGTTTTGTACTTTGCTAACGTTCCCACTCCCTTTGTACAAAGATAAGACAACACTTCGACTGTCGACCGGGATAAGCGTTTTGTTTGCTTTTCTCATACAGGACAACAGGACATCATACATAGAGTCAGGATTAAAGTTCTAAATAAAAGCATGAAGCGTAAGCGAAATGACAATTATGTTTATCGATCGATCCGTAGTTCCACACGACTTCCAACCAGATTTGAGAGACTTTGCTTTGTAGAACGGGTTAATGGGGAAAAGGTGTACACTGACTTGACATGAGGGCCACATTGGTCAAGTATTTTATGTTCATTTCCGTTTCGTTGCGGTTTTGGGGGAACTGTAGCCAAGGTTGGTACGAAGTTTGCCAATCTTTTTTCTCGCGATAGGTTACAGCTCGTGTGATAGTATGGTTTAGTTAAACTGGAAACGTAATTTCATCCCAATTGGGACCAATCAACATTTTGGCAAATCAGGGTCACTCTTGTAATGTTCACACATTTGTGCACATTAAGGATATATTTTCGTGTATGTAACACTGAAGGTGATCGGATGACTTAAAATCGTCTTTTGATGTATGCCCTCAAATGACAAACCTTGAACATTATATCATTGTAAACCACTTTGAGTTATTCGTTTAATTATGGTATGTGCTTATCAAAAGTAAGAGACAAATCTGTTTTGTACGACTGTATCAATTACCCAAAAATCTAGAAATTCTCTAAGCCATGATTAAGCGCTTAGGTCATGCAAATTACACGAGTCATCTTAAGTGATGAAGCTGAAGCATTAAAGATAAACAGATCAGCCATGTGCAACTGCTTGTCAAATTCTCCGTTACTTCGTAAAGTAGACAATCCCTAGCTTTAACCAACTTGCTTTCGCTTACATTATATCTTTTAAGCATATGAGACCTTTAGACCTACGATTAGAATTCACATGTTGAACGTGATGGCTTGTAATATAAAGCATACAAAGGGATTGTGGTGCAGAGCAGACAAAGAAGTTCAGGCAAAGATGCTAGCAACTTTACTTGTAAAATTTGCGCAACAGTCATTCAAGTAGCCACACACATCTATCACTGTATGGAGATATATGTAGGTACATGTGTACGGCTGTATATATTTGGAGGAAAAGTGATTTGCTGTGTTGCAATTTGCCATCTTATAGTCAGCCTAGCTGAAATAACAGTAAGCATTCATCGACTACAATACTCTAGCTACTCTGCCATAATGTGCTTAACCTTTGACTTGTAATAACTAAATTACTCACCCTCAGTCTTCCCAATGCAGTTGCTCATACCAGGATACTAGTAAAGACTTAAGTCATGATACGACAAAGCGCTATTTAACAATAATAGACGAATGCTGAAACCTGAACTTGAGCAACAATCAACGGCAAAGAGGTTACTTAAGCATGAAGGAATAGCAAATTGTAAACTGTACAAAGTATTGATCATATTGGTAAGAAACATAAAAAGTAATCACCGTTTTAATTTAATGTATCAAACGATACATATCCTACTTATTCTAATTAATGACACTTTTGCGGGGCATAATGACATTATCTATCAATTTGCCTTCTCCGCTTTGTCAGACTCATGGTGAGGACTAAGGACCTCGATTATATTTCATATAATTCTTTATGCACACATGATAATCTTGTAAATATGAAAAATGAGCAAAAAATGTGAATTTTTTATACATAAGTAGGCAGCCAATATGGTTCTTAAAGAGGAAAAATTATATGAGCAGTGAAGCATGACCCTAACGTAATGTTTGGCAGAGTAGGTTTTCATTGCCAACTGTCATACGCACTAATCGTAAGTTGAATACCTGAAAAGTGCAAAGCGTTTTAATAGACATTTTTAAATTGTGCCACACATTTAAAAAAATGCATCAGTCATCCCAAAAACAGTCAAGCCAATATAGATTTATATCTTTTTCATTTGCGAGTTATGCAACTATTAACCTTGCTCATGAACTTTAAACACTCGTCACGGCGTTGACTTTGTCAGGCCAATCGATTATCACACATTTCGCGTAAGGGTACATATGTACCTGCATGAAATGCAAAAAGAGGTGAGTTACGTAAGATGAGTGAAGCACGGGAGGAATTTTAAATCTTTTTTTCCAATGGCTTGTCTAGCCTGAGTAGAGGAATATTCGATTTGATTTGATGCTTGATGCGTACAACTTTTACAAGCAAATTTGTCATTTAATGATTACTATGCTCACTTTAGTGGGAATTATCAATTGAGTTTTTTTTGAGATTGTCCTAAAATGTAATGTAAAGGAAACTCTCCCAGTTCAATCATTAATCATGGCAGAAAATGGCCTACAAAGTTTTCTTGCACAATTAAGTACTCCACCATTATTATCATCGTTGGTATCTAAAAACAAAGACAAGTATGAAATATATGCGTACGGAACATTATGTACACTGACATCACTTCATAAGCAATTTGTACAGCAGGCATCAAATGTCATTTAAATACATCACAATTACAATTATTTGTAGTAAACGATTATAACTGTCAAATCATCCAAATCACTTTTAAATGGAAACGCGACTTGTAGATTTGAAGGTGTTGTGCACGGTCTGATCTGACATGAACAAATGGACACTACACTGATGTAATAATACAGAATAGAGAAAAGATTCCCTGGGATAATTAAGTTTGCCCTACAAAAGTCTTTCGTTTCTCCTGAAGTACCCCGTTCATATGTATTCTATTCGTTAGCACTGCATAGCAAAGAATAGCACAAACCGGTTACTGAAGAATCACTCCTTTAACATAGGACAGAAGGCATAGGACATGAGGTCATGACTTTTGAATTTGATCACAATTCTTCAGAATTGGGTAGTATTTTAATATGCATCTCACAACCTCTGAATATATGGCTGGCCATCCAAATGCATGTATCATTTTTTTGTAGAAAAAAGAGAATGCAAATTTTTTATACCCTTACAATATTATGCAATTACAATCACGTACCTCAGTACAGTACCTAGAGTTCTACTTTGAAAACTTTTTTTTTCATCACTGTCACTTTTAAGCATTCGAGTCAGTGAAGCGAATATGCGTTGTACTTCCATTAACAAGCACAAATATGCGTGGATAAATGTTGTACATGTGCGTTTGCATGGTTGGTCGACCACAAAATGAATATAATTTCAAAATCCTATTGACTGTGGACATGAACGCTATTTGCTTGTCATCTTTACAATTTCAAATAACATTCCGTGACCTAATTCTTTTTAATGCAATGGGTCAAAATGTCAGTGTGTGCATCATAGCATAATATTACATGTCTTTGAAATCGCATTCGCTGGGTGAATAATAAAAGAACCTTTATGTTTTTTGTTTTTTAGATTTGACTGACTGATCTCTGAAGCTACAAAAATGGTAACTTCAGCGGTATTGGGAGCCGCTGTTGGCACAGGTAAAACCGATTCGTTGTACCCTAACATCTTTCGTGGTCCACGGCATTCATGTTTGTTTGATGCTCTGAATGGTTATTCAATCGCAATAAATGATGAAAATTCAATGTCATGTTCCCCGGAATCTCTCAGGTTTGGCCTTGGTGGTGGCCATGACCATATTACTCTACCATTATTATGTGGTTCGGCGAAGAAACAAGGACTGGGGAGACTTGGAACGATTTGAGGCACCTCATCGCTCGTCTTATTCTTCCACCTCATGTCTCACTCGCGCTAAACGAGCTTCCGTACAGTCTGAGGGATACGGCCGGTTTTATCCATCCACATCACAACTTGTGGGAGCAGCAGCAGGACCCAGTTCAACATCTACAAGGTCATCGATGTCACGGGACAGCATGACAGGATCGAGAGCGTCCGTGTGCTCGCCAAAAGGAGGAAGTGGAGGAAGTGGACGAATTAAGCGGTGGGACAGTCGGGGAAGCCGTTCCAGTACCAAATCATGTCCTCCTTTGTACACCTATCCGCAACAGGTTCGTGATTTCATTTCCCTTCGTCAATGTCATAAACTAAATACTCACAAGATTGCGGTTTTGTATGTGCTCACACAAGTTGCTCTGCTCAATTACAACCATTGTCCATACGTACACATCTATTCTATAAATCATGGAATTTTACACAATACTAACAGATAAACAATCAATACTACAGGATATGATACTTTATTGATAGACTTTGACCTTTAGATTTCAGATTGTTAGCAAGCAATCACAGCAAGATATATGTTTCTTGCCTTCATAAGCACACAAATATGTGTCAATGCAAATAAACGTTTACTGATTCCTCCATAAAATGTGGAATGAGCAGAAAATGTTTGAAGGTTTGTGGTTAGATCGTGAAAGTAAATGGTTGACACCTGCTTCACTTCCTGCTGGTTTCTACATAACACGGAGCTCTGGATCTATCTGCGTGGAGGAAAAAGGTGACATGCCTTGTGATGTGAATGCCTAGAGGAAATGAATTATTTGCCCTTTGCGTTTAGCCTACTACATCCTCTGCATTTAGTCTGACGTGCATATGCTGACGAGAAAACACAATGGTTACTCCTTACTCCAAAAAAAATCCCTACACTCTTCGTGTAATCACGTCGAGAGAGTTACAAATCCAGACAATCTCTCTGGGATCGTGGAAGAAAGTACGAATCCAACTGGAATGGAAAAAGAATACGTCTCTCTGAGTTGATGTCCTAAAAGAGTGCTAACTCACACGAGCTTTGTCTATTCCTTGAAAGGTACGTATGAAATGCTGGAAGTCTTTACCACCTTGGACCACATACGTTGCCTGCAAAGAGTGCAAATCATGCCGAAGCATGTGCCACACTGAAGTTTTATAATGTATGCGCTACCGAGTGGACGAATAAAAAGGGAAGATGTGAAATATGGAAGAGTAGCGGAATGCGTAATTTGAAGGCACTTCGGTACATATTCTCACGTCTGTTTACACAATCATATTTTATGCATGGTGGAATATACAATTCCGCTCGGGGGTCCTACTCATAATCGCAAGCAACTTCCACTATTGAGTCTTTTGTGTGGTGCACGGTGCACAGCAGTTGGCGACAAATGTTTGTGATGAGATTTAAACAAAATCGACCACGTACGTAAACGGATGTTTTATACGGCATAGAGAAATGTTTGTAGTACAAGTACAAACAAACTATGAAAGCAGTAAACCAAGGTACTCGTGTTCCTTCACATCCAATTGACATTGCTGCATATCACCTCTCCCCGATAGTAGTACACCACCAACAGCAAGACAAACCAATTTTTACATGAACGTTTTCGCATGCATCCGATATGGCCGTGGATTTTTTCGCGTGCATCTGTAATTCCGTTTTTAACGCTATACGGATTCGCATGCCCAACTTTCTAGTGTCTGCCTGTATGAAGAAGGAAAGAGAAAGTAAAGAAAACGTGTGGAGTTGGTTTGGACAAAATTTGTCCAGCCGGAATCTTTTTTGCTTATGTTACTCTACTACAGACGATAGAAGGATTTTTCGATCAGCAAAATGAAAGAGTTGACTTGACACAAAGGCTTTTGTTTACATGTGTGTGCTCTACGTGAAGCATGTCTCAGTGCAAAATTTTGTTTTGTTTCGGGGCTACTGTAATTTGCAAACCGCTCATCTCATCAGACAACAGTGACAACACACAAAATGCTGTTTACTACGTATTATTTTATTGCTGCTCTGCTCGCTATGTGCTATACCTACACAACGTTAGTGTACAGAAGATATCCAGAATATAAAATAAATGCATGCCTACAGCCTACAAGGAACTATATAGTCAACGAATTAGTTCCAAGTTCCAAAGCTTACGAATTACTCATCTCCTTATAATTATTCTCCTATACTACCAACCATATGCCAGCAACACAAGTTTCCATCGTTCATTTCATCTTCACGAGAACGTGCACAGATGTAGAGCACGTAAGCTTTTCGATTAGTTTGCGTAGGCGTAGACTATGATGATCGTAGCAGAGAATCTTAGGTATATTTTTTGTATTTTTCGCTTGAGATATGGGCTGCTTATTCCATTCCCGTATTTGTTAGGTTGCTCTGCTTTCGTGAACGAACAAATGTAAGACATGTGTATGCATAATCCAACGAGAAAGGGATGAATGACTTTCTGAACACACGCGGATTACTTTATCCTTTTCTGTTGGAAAGCAGTCGCTGATGATGCACACGAGCAAAAACATTTAAAGAAAAGAACGTATTTAATCAAAAACTCTATTTGCATTTATAATATAATATAAATGTAAATTTATTAGTCTTTCACTGTACAGCTTGTGCTGTATTATGAAAGAGTATATTTGAGGAGTTTGTCAGAGAAAGTTATTTGTTATATTTTCCGGCGACATTTGGGTTGTACGCCAGAATGTGGCAGATGCTGTTCATATTTAAATTGTTCAATAAAAACATTTTTGCGTTTGTTTCGAATGTTCTACAAATGTTGACATTCTTCGTTCGTATTTTGGATTATTAACAGCACTGCTCCATTACTCCGCTTATTTTGCCATAAATTAATTGATCTACTATATCGTAGGAGCTCATATTGCAAATATCATGCAAACCTCTGGATTTGTAAGAGTAATGCATGTGTCGTATTCGTATTGTACCTTACACCATTGAACAATATTCTAATTAGCTATTAAGCTATATATAACTGTAACCATTGTGTCAATATGGGATATTGGGAAATGCTTTGCTTTTCAATCTTCTCTTCATTTTCAAACGTATGTTCACAATAAGGGTATTATTCGAATAGCAGAACATATCGCCCTCACAAACTTATTCATATTCCTCAAAGAAGTTTTGGATTTTTGCTACAAATATGTTTTTGTATTTTTATTGTGATGCCTTTGAACTGAAATGCTTGATTAAAGGCAGTTAGATCAAAGAGTGAGTGGGAATTGGGGCATACACAGTGTGGAGCGTGAAATTGTCATTTTGACTGAGCTGAGTCGAATTTGCTTACTCGATCACACGATCGGAGCGTGATTCCGAATTTCATTTATAAATGCCTGCTTCATTTTCCAAATTGTTCGTTCGATAGAAAGCCGTTGCTGAAGTACAACGCACAACTCACTTACGACGAAGTTGTGTGTTCCACAACTTTCATTCATATCCAGATGGGTCGAAGGACTGGAGTCACGGTGAAAGTTGTGTTGCTGCTGGGATGCCATCTGCTATCTTTTGCTGAAACGAGAAAGCCAAACTCAACTTTCTCCAAACAATTTGCACCAACCTTTCGCCAGATGGCTCGGAGTTATTTTAATGTTCTTGCCGGGGTAGCGTGTTCTGCCAGCTTTATTAGGAACAGTGGCAGACGCAAACTTACCTAGCTGCCAGTAAATTCAACGTACCGACCGGGGCATGCATTTCACTTTTCCACAAATTTATACGTGACAAACTCGCAAGAACCCTCTCCACGATTGGATGCATTATAAACAAGTACTTACAAACAAAACAAGAGAAAGGATAAAGTCTTGACATTAAAAACAGGTTGGTCATAAAGATACCATATTATGCCTTGTGATAAGTTTCACACAACACCTTTGGTTTGCCCATCAACAAGTTTTCATTGGGTGTTCAGGTTGAAACTCCACCATGACACGTTACAAAAGAAAGAAAGACTTTTTATGAAATGAACAAGTCGTGGCGTATCCTGTTGTTTATTGTGTTTGCTTTCCGTTTCCACAGAGGAGACTACGGGGCTGACACATGCTGCTTTCTTTCGTAAACTGTCGTAGAATCTTTGTGCACAAATATTTGTGAAGTTTTTCCAGCAGAATATGAATAAAAGTATACAGCATTTTTTGTGCTCCTATAAAACATACACCGGATGCGGATGTGCCGGAGCAATTTTATAGTTCGTACTTCACTTGTATTGTGCAATTTGTGTAACTGAAACCGACGTAAAAGTCTTATTATAGTTTTGAACTACATCGTGAGGCCTTTCCTATGTCAGCGGGTCTAATACTCCATAGTTGAATGAACTTTTCCAGATGTGTTTGTCCAGGCTGTACTTTGAGTTTAGCCTATTACTTCTGATTGGTATGCAACTAAAATTGATAACAAGCTCCACATGCATAGTGTTGTGAGTTAGATTTAGATCCCGTAACAGTTGTAGAGTAATTAAATATATGTATGTGTTTGCAGTCTGTAAATCATGTAACATTGAAACAGATTTCAAGATGATTCATACACAAATACAATATGAGATTATCTCCGTTTTGAAAAACCGACGAACATAAATCCTTAGCCATGTGCTAAAATCATGCACCAAGGACGGCAGATAAACTGGAATTTGTTTTCCACCTTTCTGGTCAGATTTGTTGTTTGCATTTTTGGATTTTGTTGACACAGTGTGTACCCTCCTTCCAGTAATCCTTGAGGAATTTCACAGGAGTAAATAGATGCACACAAGGAGTCGTTGATTTTTATTGCATTCCTCTCTGTACCTGGCATTGGAATCTATCTCCGGTAGAGTTGTACATCCATCCGAATAAATACATGTTTCCGTTTTAAGAACATTTCTCCGCTCGATTTTTTGTACAACAACTGCACAAGATTCTTCGTTTTCCGGATGTGTCAGCATTGAAAACAGTTAATACGCTGCAAATCGCATATAGGTGCTTGGATCATCTGAAGAAACGAAGCTACTTGGCTTTTTGAAATAAAACTTTCAGACGATGTTGTTCAGTTGGTGTCTGTCGACGGACGAGAGGCGGTATGCAAATAGCAAGTCGTTTTTCATGGTTTTTTTCACGACCTTGTCGTAATACATTTTAAGAGCAGCTTTCCAAGAAGCAAATGACGCCACTGGAATCCCAATGCACCAGCTAGATTTATCAACCGTGTAATTATGATTTTATCTTGATTCCTGAGTTACTACATTACCTCAACAGGTCTTCTCGCAGAATTCCCTTGACAGGCTCCTCAGCACACTTCATCGTATTACAACAACATTTATATTTGAAAACAAACTAAAAGTACAATTTGTACTACGACGTAGAAAGAATCTTCCAGGAAAGTTGACATATCAAATATCCCTCAGACTATATGGCTACCTTGTTTGTCAGCGAGAAAGTTTACGAGACGCAGGATAGACAAACAGGAAACTTTTAAAATATTGCCTTTAACTAGAGTACTTCTGGAAGATTCTATGCTAGCAGGGGACATCATATCCGAGCTCAGGTACTTGTAGTCTAGATATTTAACGTGAAACTGGGTAAGTGCATTAACAAGTAAATAGAAGCATGTAGTGAAGTAAATTAGAGAAAGATGAGTACCCACTACCCACATTATGTGCTGTAACTACATTTTCGTCGAAGTAAAAATTTCACATCTCATTCATGATCGTAAAAATTTCCATAGGTTTCTGCATGAACATATGGGGTGAGTTGACTCCAGAACCTATCTGCATTGCACAAGGAAGCAATAGAAGATAATTTTTGTCTTGCGATTAGGCTTTATTTTTGTAGACACACGTCAATAACTCGAGAATGGAACGCATGATTATTAATCACATAACCAAAAAATCCTTTGTCGATTACTGTTTCATTGTGGATCAGTCCTTTTGTCGTGAGAAGCGCAAGGAAATACGCAATAATATATAAATTTATGAAACCCCATAAAGAAACTTTTCGTTTGACATTCATAATCAGTGCCGAACTTCGAAAATCCTATGTCAATTTGGCGAATTTATGATTATATGTCGAAGTGAATTGTCAAGACCTGATAGACTTGAGGATATCAGCTTTTTATAGTATAAAGTATGAGTTCCTCACGCATAAGCCTAAACGGCACACCTTTTAGACCCAAAGATCATTTCATTGGTTGTGATAAAAGAGAACAAGTTGATAAAGTAATTTCTAGATTGACATGCATAAAGTATATAAATAATATTAACTAGGAAGGCGGCTCTCGTCATACGAGTGATATATAAAATTTATGGACTCTTTCCTTTCTCCTTTTACGCAGCAGTTCAGGGTCCAACAAACCTGGCTGGACAGTCTAGGTTCATGACAGCAAGCACTATAGCATCTTTCGGTTGGCTAATGCTACTTAAGCACACCATATACATGGCTTACCCTTATGTAATTTTGATTTCGCATAGCATCCCTGTATTTTTCTTGTTTCATAAAACGTTGATTATATTGGCCGTGAGCACAGAGATTTAAAGGAGTACTTTACATAGAAAAATAATACATTAGAGAATAAGAGCGTACATTCTCGCACACACTTGTAGCTCATTTAGATTTCTAAACATATTAGGAAAGGGTACATAAGTAAAACTTTTATTTACGTAGTATGGTAGAACATTCTTGATTGAGGAACATAACATGTTTGTACTGGGGGTACGTAGGTACAAAACTTTATCTAGTTGGATATCTTGAACACAATTGAATGCGTACTAAGTACACAAGTAAAAGGGAAAGCAAAGGGAAAGTTGTAGAAAAGCTGTTTCTGCTATGTACACGGACGATGAGCGAGGAGCAAAATCATGAGAGAAAGAAGGTGAGCTGGGATATAAGATGTGCTTTCACTTATCCGCCGTGTGTGTGTGTTTGTGGTGTATAGGAGTTCAACGTGGACCAAGAGCAGCGAATAGTGCAACCTTTGGAGTCTTCCTTTGCCAGCTTGCCAGAAGTTCGCGAGGTCTCTTCGGGTGAGCTCTCAACTGTTGCGTCTCCTCCAGCTATTATCGCAACGACAAAGGTTGCTGTGCACAGAGCTGCTATTCCTGTTGCCACTGGACCCACAAATTCCTACCATCCTCATCATCACTCTCCCATTGTCACCACTGGCGTGATTCCGCTGACATCGTCGTCGGGTGTTATAAGTGGTGGGACTGTTGTGTTTGGATCCAATATTATTACAACTTGTGCTCCTCCTGTTGCTGGTGGAATCCCTCCACATTTGCCAACGCATCGACGAGACTCCGAGTCCACCTATACGGAAATGCTGACACATCAATCTAGGTCGCTTCCCACAGGTCCGCCAATCCCGGGAGCGAGACTCAACCGGACACCTTCGATCTCCTCGCAAGGACACAACATCGAAAACTTTATACGAAAGGTAGGCCAAACTCTTGGGACTTATTAAATTATTGAGCAAATTTTCGTCGTACACAGATTCAATTTCTGACGACGGAGAAGGTCGTACATTTAACAAATTCATTTTGAAAGCATTTTCTAAGTGGCTATCGCATATATCGTTCATTCATATTACATCCTGAAAAATCAATATCATCAGGAGTTCCCTCTTCCTCTGTTCGTTTGAATAATTTCGAGTTTACAGCGTGATTTTGTATACGCACATCAGAATAGAATTGTTGGACGATGAGGCATATGTTCGTATCTGTGGTTGAAAGGAAAGGGATGGGGAAACTTGATTGATCTCAGAAGAGGCACACGTCACGCCAACAACAAATGATGCGAATGCCAATCCCCTCAACTGCCACATATGAAAAATTGCTTCGAAAATGTAAAATGAAACTCACTTTTACATTTGCACGTGGCACGTGTACATTACTGTACGAGCGTGAATTCCTATATCAAAGTTGCATGAAAACGTAGAGAAGAATTTGTTACATCTAAATTGTCCTATGATCTGGCACGATGTATTCTCGAGTGTACAATATATTAGATCTCCTTTCGAAAAACTTGCATGTAAGTTTTTGTGTATATTTATGTAATTTAATAACATTTCTAGCAGTTGGTTGGATTCAAGGATCCGCGCACACAGTGTATCAATGCACGGCAAGAAGCAACATGTAACTATACAAATATGCCCATTTTCAGTACAAAAATTTCAAGAAAGGCTTGTTGTATTTTTGGGATTTATATCCATATCAAAACATTTATTGTTGCTAAAAATTGAGCTGGAAATCATATGTTTTGTAAAGAAAACATGCATTAAAGTTACGTCTTCGTTAAAAGATACAATGTCTACTCTTTGTGATCAGTTCGAGTACAACTTACCCCAAAAACTAATTTCCTTTTGTTAAGTGTACCAAAACGTGGATGATCAACTCTTTGTCAAAATTTGTAAGTGCTTTGCTCTGATTTTTCAGGGTCATCGTGGATCATCCCCAGCCATTCGAACATTCACTCCTGAAGGTCTTAGCTCAGGAGTGTCTCCGCCGGATTCGCCACCACCAACATATCTGGGATCCAGGTCACCTTCACCGCTCCAGGTAAGGCAGGATTTTCGTGTTTTCTTGCTAAATCATCACGTCTTACAACCTCCGAGTATTTTTCTATTTGTTCAAGGTTTACTTACAACATATCTGATTATATGGTGGTAATTTTGCACTGTATCATTTTATTCAGCAGAAAACAGTGTGATATCCTCTGTGTTCCGAAATCCCTTTTTCGCATGTATCCGTAGGTATCAGCACGACTGCTTACGTTGTGCATCTTGAAGAACAAAAGTATAGTTTACGCAATCCGAATGTACACTTCTCGGAGATGGGCGCATTACTTAAGCCTCCACATTTTACTTTGATGAGAGCATTGCCCAATGCCTTTTGATCAAGGATCAAGATTATAAACCATTTTATGTGTGAAACTGTATCCAAATCCGAATTCGGTTGCTTTATCTCAGTTATCTGGAAAACGACTGTACGTGCCTGTTGATTTCAATGTGATCGCTACGACTCAATTTGGATTAACGGATCATTCCGTCCCAGAAACTACAAAGGTCCAACAAGTCACGATCACGCTCTCTAACACATCTTGCATGCCTATTATTACAATTTCTCCAAATTGTATGGATTAGAGTCAAGGTCAATTTTATTTTTAGTATTCGCTGAATGAGGCAAAAGTTGGAAGTGTCGACAAATAATAAGCAATACACCACTGCCTTCATTTAATATTCGGATTTGAAAAAAGTTCTCAAATCATACCAACTTTAAAGCATGTAGAGAGTGGCATGATAAGGAAACTCATTCTCTGCAAACACTCGAGCAAATAAAACGTCTCTCCAAATGACAACTATTCATGGAGGCTGTATAACTTCATGTGTACAACAGGTACTTAACCTCCCTTGCGACATAGCTTATACAACGAATAAACTCATCATATTTCCACAAAATGAAAACAACCGTGGAAAATCTTGCAGCCGTTATGTTGTAAGAAATTTTCATTACTTCCTCAAAAGAAAAAAAACACTAGAATCACTATAGGACATGGGAATGAGAGAAATTCCAAGAAATGTAGATTCATGGGAAGCGCTGTCTTAACGCTCGGATTTATTCCTTCTCCCTCCAGGAATAGAATACTATCCTCATCGCTCTTCGTCTACAACGTACAATTTATGTGGCATTGTTTTTTCTTCATTTTTAGCATGCACGCTGAAATAAAAACCCGTGCTAACATAACACATACGCATAAGTCTGATGTACATATCGTATGCACTATAAACTCATGCAAGTGAAACTTGAAAACTACTGAATTATTAAGAATGACGCATCACGTTCGGAGTGGACAAATGGAGGAGGACAATATGGGAGGTGGACGAAGGAAAGGAACAAAATGACCAAGTTTATTTACACTCTGGTTATCTTGCCATTGCTCAGCAAATTTCTCTTATTACTGTCCCCAGGCAATTTACTAGCCAATGAGATACACGTCGTGTTTTTGTACGAGACGAGGGTGTGAAATCAACTACTTGACTCCAGTTACTCAGCTCACAGGAGAAGAGTGCAAAGTGTGGAGTAGCTGTGTCCGTTTATCTAAGTTGTGTATCAACGCTATCAAGTTTCACTCCAGATCCATATGATTTATCTTCCATCTGGTTAAAAATAGGCTTAGTTTTCATCCACGAGACTCTACTGCACAACTCTCCAGTTAGTTTCGGTTTCTAGAAACGCAGCTAAGCAAGGGATATACGCTCTATTGATTTGATAGTTGAGCTGCCAAAGCTATAAGAAGACCCAACTAAACCCATTACAGGATTGCCTTTGGTAACGTTACTTTTGTGGAAATCATGGATTAAAGTACAACACACTTCAGGTCGCCCATTCACAGCTGCGTTTCATTCATATCAGCCAATGCTATCCAACAGTTTGCCACTTTTAAGGTTAACATACTCGTCTCTGTCCTCCTCCGTAGACTCGCCTTTCTCCTCTTTCATTCACCGCTTTCTCCAGTCACGCTTGTTTTATCTAATAAGCTGTCATCCCAAGTTGCCACTTGCCTTCCCTGGCTACCAGCCCTACAAGTTGCCACTTTGTCTCACATGCTCACAATTAGAGACATGTCTTGGCCTGCCTCAGATGTATACTCAACTGATCATGCTCATGTGTACATACATACATCATATCTAAACCGTATAGTTTACTCGTGGTAGTAGTAGTTTCAATCAAACACAATTGATAGTTGAAGCGGTTCATGTCATGAATTTTAGATCACGCCATGTACACCACTGTGCCCACATTAATTCTCAAGGAACTTTAATGAGAATGGTTGGCTGGCAGACGGCCATTTTTCGCCGTGCTGTCAGCATGAACGCGATCCTGCCGGCTGGCAATATTTTGTTTTACGACAAACAAATTTATCTACTCCTCCACCCCACTACTCGTGTGCCTTGTTTGAGGACAAAACAGTAATTGTAGTAAAGTGTGTATATACTTGGTGTGATAAAGGGGCTTCAACAATCTCTTCGAGTAGACCAGTCGTAGACGTTATTAGGGTGTGCTCGTTGAATAGGAACTTATAGTGACCTCCATGGAGTAGTACAGTCAAGAGAGGGCACTTTAGATACAAAACAGAGTACAACGCGAAAGGAAAAAGCTCTCTTCCATTCTACTTCGTGCAAATTTCCCAATTTGTATAAATCCGTATATCTGCAGGAATGTTATTTCTTGGGGCTATATATGGCCATAAATGGTTCATCCTAAGATTGCATACGAGTTTTTACTCGGCTGTAAAGCATGTTCGTGGCGAAATCAACAAGTTATGTTATAACTACTACGCAGTCTTTTGTTTGTTTATGAAATTGAAGGAAACAAGAAAGAGCATTTGAACGAACTGTTTTTCCATTTTTCTTGAAAGACTTTTCTCTCGGTATATTCACAATCAACAGTGTCATTTGCACACTAAATGTTCTCCTGACTTCGGAAAAGATATTTCTCATTTCACATTTTACACACCAATCAATAGCTTCCAATTTCAGATTAATGGCTTATGCATTTTCTTTGAACAAATTGTTGCTCCATTATCGCAAGCTCATATGATGCTTCGCCCAGCACACTATGAAGATTCCAAAGAAAACCGTAGTCATCAAATGAATACAGCAGCACACATTTCCAAGTTTATTCGTAGGACAACAAAACACAACTATTCCCGGAGAGATCAGCTTTAGTTTTTTAAGCTTTTATACGTGAGAGATGTGAATAGTGTCTGGAAAAAAGACACTTTCACATGTGTTGGACTTTGTTCGCTTTCATTCCATGAACACACACAGCCAGGAACAAATTTTGTTCTTCCCTGGAAAATTAATAATCTCCAACTAATCTCCGGACATAATAGCTTGCTTATTCTCCCGAGTCGCACTCCTGTGGAGTGTGTGCTGGAGTGCTGGTACACTCCCTCATTCCCTTTTCTTTGTCCCTTTACAGTGCATATCAATGAATGTGCTGGAAACGATGAGATTACAATATACTTCTCGCAGGAATGCATGCCCGGAATGGGAGCAACAAACTAGCCGGGGACTTGGAAAGAAAGGAAGCACCTGCTCTTCATATTATTATGCTATAGACCTTTTGCCCATTGTACAAATTCTTTTCTACAATTTTATTATCTGGAAGGGAAGCCAAAGATGAGGATTTCTACATAAATGGATTTGAGTATGTAGAAGCGCGTGTTCTGCGTGGTTGACATATTTCCCTTATTCGAACATCGAACAAAAGAGCACAGATTGATGAAATGAACCACAAAACCCTTAAACAAGTTTATTGATCGCGTCATATGTAATTATGTGCGCTGAAGAATCATTGCGGAGGTTTCTGCTTTTGAATCATTAAAAGATATCATATCGGGAAGAAGTCTTTGATCCTGCAGTGCAGAGGGCAAACGTTGCACGCGAGATCTTTAAACCATACATCCTTTGAAGTTTGGAATTCATAGTCGATTCCAGGAACTTGTGTCGTTATCAATGTCAATAATGCCAGTAGAAATTATTTGTTTTTTAATAGATGCTGGTTCGATAGTGGCGCACTACGGTTTTCACTACAATCTAAAAATGAGCAAAAGCGGAAAACAGAATCAAAACATTTTTAGCGCACATTACGAGAATACGGAGACGATACAGATCAAGGTAGGGGCACACTTTAAACGGAAACAACGTCCAGATCAACTTCACATGCATTGGGAAAGAACAGGACAATAAGTTAATCTAACTTCCATCTTAAGTGGTCAACAAATACAGATATAGTGCAAATCACAGTGTCCATATTGGATTGTCCAATTGGATGCCCACAAAGAAGTTGAAAAACAATTTTTGATACAGTATTTTAGGTTTGTTATCCTTATCCAATTCGTTTAGAGATTCAATTTGAATTTTTTATTTCAAGCAATCTAAGCCGCTTCTATTTTTGGCATGGTCTCCTGCTACTGGTTTCGGCGTTGGACTCCCAGATTACTTTTTACCTATGAAAAGCACATCGAAAATAGATGCTTTCAGAAATGAAGCTACGAGAACAAAGACGAATTTCCACTTGATTACAAGTAGTATTTGTTTGATCTTGTGTTGTGTTGTACGGTACAACTTCTATCTGACGCACCGACTATTTACTAGGGGAGCTGTACTTTCATAGTTTGCAGCTTAAAATAAGGTTTATATTCCTTCAAGTATCTCTATTCTTTGATGATGTGTTCATAAAGTTTGATTCTACCAATATTTGCTGCAATACAACCGACTGCCATTTGTGGTCAGGTCTCGATATTATGTATATGCACAAATTTGTGGTCTCGAGGATCTACACATCTACAATTAAAAACGATTTTTTAACCATTATGCAACGCAACACGCATGTCCTAAATAAAATTTGTGTGTATCAGGCACTGTTGATTGTGTTCACCATTGATGTGCTCATGTTGTACGTGGAGAATAGTGAAGCTAATCTGTATAGGCAAATCAATGATTTCTTGCAGACGTTTTGAGGAAGCTTGGATGCTAACGGTTTTCAAACTAATCTGATATTTAAACGTGCCAACAGTAAGTAGTTTAGCACTAACTCCCATTATTTCATACATTCGGTGCGCCGATGGATAGACAACAGGGATTTCCAGCAAAACGGGACTTGCACTGATTTATTATCCTTCATAGATTTATATTCAGAGGACATAATGTAAACCTGAAGGGAACAAATGGAATTCTTAAATGTATGAGAAAGTATAAGTGACATATTTTATTGAGGATGTTGACATATACAGATATCCACTTGGTTTAATCATTTCCAATAAACAGATACCTTCCAGACTCCTTTTCTTTCTTTCCGTGATTGTCTAAGTAAACCTGAGTCCTCTGCTGGGACTCGATGAAGGCTCTACTTACTTACGATTAGTGTACATGGCATTTCTCTTCTATTCCACTCGACAAACTCTACTTTGTTTAAAGGATATTTTTTCACGAGAAAGTTTTAAGTAAAGGATAAATTCCATCATATTTGCATACCACTTTTGAAAGGACAACTTTTACTTACTTAAGCAAATGTTGTAGTGACAAGGATGTTTTTATACTTGAGCACACTCTTTTGTTCTGCGTTTACAGATCCGTGCATCGTCTTACGAGAAAAATGGATCTCCAAGTTCCTCCATTTCAGACATGCGTGTATCACCACTTGCAGACTCCAAAACACCATCTCATTCCCAGTCATCACTAACTTCACTGAGTGACAAGCCATTAGTGCAAAGCAGGTGAGTAAGAAAAGTGAATATTGGATTAAAGAAAAAAATAAGACAAGTGAAAGGTAATGTGAAGGGGGAACGAGAGAGAGACTCGCGATGAAAAATGCTCATATGATACTGAGCAGTCGAAGTGGTGGAAACTACTTACGGAAAACGCTAAGCTTAGCTGTCTGTCTGATGTACACTTTCTTCGACATGCATATCTTTCCAACTGTAAGCCAAGTTTCTATATTGGCAAATGAATATGAAGTTGGTTTTTTAATTCTTCCACTCACGAGTTACCAGTACACACAATTAGAGTCAATGTTTGCAGATTCGCGAGAATGAAAAAGATTTCTCTGAAGCAATTTCGTACTCAAGTTTCGCTACTTGTACACCTACGGTTAGTCGTTGTTAGTAATGATCGTGCGACATTGCCTTGGACAATACCGAGCAGTTCTTCATGTGCACATATATACATAAAACATAATAATAATAATATAGAGTGTGCTTGAAGGAAAAAATTGTCCTTGTGTAAATAATTCCATTTCAAGGGAAAGTAGATCAAACAATATACAATGGAGGAGAGAGAGAGAAAGTTGATATATACTTAAAAGAAAGTCATGCACTATTTACCTGAGCGAATCCATGACGGTGATGGTACTCAAGCATATTATCTTCTTGTCTTTCTCTGGTATCTTGTAAGTAAGCTGAGGTTCCGAAGATACTTTTGCCATTATTTCCCAGTCTCCCCGTTTTTCCTACACAAAGTTTCAGATTCAATCACACGCACATGCTTCTCCGCTCTGTCAGAGTGTATTAGTATTGGGAAGTATATGGATCGCGTACTTTGTCTTCGTTTCCTTGTGCCAAAAAAATGTTGCTGGTAGGCGTAGATGCTCATCAATAGGACTTGAGGAAGTGCATCTTTGTCACCCATTCTAATAAAATGTTATGGTTCCTTTTCTGGAAGGCGGGCTTCGAGATGCCTGTCACCACTGTTGATCCCACCGAAATCTCCTACGCCATCAGACAGCTCGAATAATTCTCCCGCCCCACTTTCACCTCTTTTGGGAACACTCCAGTTGGATTTGTATCAGAGAAAGGATATGACGCTTTTCTTGCCGAAAGACAAGCAACCTGGATCAAGTCCTCATGACAGGAACCCTCCGCTTGGTCGAATCCATTTTAGGCTCAGATACGATCTGGATAAATCTGATCTGCACGTCCACGTGATTGAAGGTTAGTAAAAGTAATAAGAAGCAACAAAGTGAATGGAGAAAGAAGGGCACACGTATATAGCTATAGAGCACTTGCTTTGTCTAGTATGTGCTTCATGCATGGCTTTTCTAATTTGCGATGATTCGTCTTAAGATCCTGATAAAGTATATCTACTTCTTCGCATGGATCATTTGAGTCTTAATACCATGCCATATGTCACGCAATACAAAGATGCTAGTTCGGCTGTGCCAATGATGATCTCTTAATGAGTGAAGCAGAAAATCACAATGGTTTCATTAAGTTTCTTCCTTGTAACACGAATTTCATGTAAGGCAGATATGATGATCTAGATCAGTGGTTGCCAATTCAAGTCACGAAATAAATAATTAGATTTATTAGAAAGACATTTTTGGAAAATGAAAGCTTTTGCCAGAAAGACAAGATGAAACCATACTCCAACACCATATTCTAAAGTAGGCACTCCAAAAAAAATATTTGATTGATGCTGAATATGTTTTACACATCTACCATATCAGGATTATGACTCACCACACTAATCTATGCAACATAGAAATTGAAACCTTTGAAAACTCTACGTTGTACTAATTGTAATTTAATACAATACATTTGCATTGTTCATTCAATTATTGCTCGAATTTAATTGCTCTAGTAAACCAATACAAATATTACATAACAATATGTAAGTGGTATGACATTAAAATGAAACTAGAGACTTCTGCTCTGGTGATACAACACACTGATTCCTATGTTTTCCGAATCCGTTTTCACGGAATTAGTCATATGAAATTTTGATTGTAACTACCCGACTAAACTGAAGAAGACAAACAGAAACACGCATTATGTGAAGGTGAAGAATATCTGGTAGGGGAACTCTGAAGTTCATGATATTTACAATTAGTGAAAAGGTACTTCGATGCACATGCACACTCAATAAACCTACGACAAAACTTTCCGGGGCCGTCTCGTTATTCGCCGCAGTAATGTTTGCACACTTTGCACACGCTAAGGTACATGCAACTTTGAGACGGGAATAGGTATGGGTGGGGTTTCCAAGTTCCTTCCAAACTCTTGGCATTCGTGACGGATGACGAGTTTGTTGTTATAATGCGATTGCTGGCAAATATAAAGACTTGGCAAGTTTTTGCGAGAACGAGACAAGTTCCTTTGATGCAATGGAGTTTTCTCTTCCTTTCAACAGCATTTTCCTCATCATGTGTGTGGTTCCTCAGAATGTGATGAGCAGGAGTCTATAGACTCTTTAAGCATATATACAAAATCCACACATAAAATGATGTTTCTGTCCAATGTAAACCAGCAGCTAATTAAAAACCTAAAAAAATTGTCAAGAAGCATTACATTAACCGCACCAACCACCAGGTTGTTCTATTCAACGAAATTTGTGGAGTTTTTAGGGTCAATTTGTGTGGCTTTTTCGAAACTGGCGATTAGAAAGTGTTACGATTTCTCAACTAATCGAAAATTCCAATGCGTAGATGGAATTTTCTCGGAACGAAATATTTATACAGGATTTCATCATTTACCAAAAGAAATCCTACTGGAGTGCCACATAATTCAATGAAAAAAGATGACCGAGTACAGGGGAAGGGCATATTATGCTTTAGGTACGTGTGCATATTTTGTCTCAGTATGAATATGTTCACCAAAGGATGTCAAATTTTTTTGAGAAGCTTGTTCGGATATACAATCACTGTTAGTCGGAATAATTAGGCAAGCTCTGTTGAAGGATTGAAAATGAAAGGCCCAATTTCCTTTCGTGGAATAAATGTTGAATTGAATTGGGCCAGTGACGGGGTTTGCATTCATGCTAATGAGATTATTTGGGGTTTGACGCTGGCTAGAATCAGGCCAATTTAGTATGTTGAAGGTACTTTTACTATAAAATCATTGCATGGTATTCGTCATTGTCATTTTTTCAGTTTCCACCAAAAGCAGACCATTATGTTTCATCTGCTTCGTTATGTTATGTCATTATGTTGTTAAGCTTATATAAACTGATACACACCTGCCTTTTATGCAAATTTCTACAGAAAACCCAACTAATGCTTGTGGATTTGTAGCGTGTTATCGACATTGCTTTTCAACTAAAATCTTAGTTGTACAATTACAAACATGTTAGCAAAATTGCATCGGATAACTCAAACTCTTATAGACAATCCCAACATGTGTACACGAAGATTTTGCGTAATTTCCTTTTTTGTATGAAAACAAGTTATCCAGCGTACACTGTACACGTAAGGATCTTCCAAAGACGTTAGAAAGTTTTGTATACATGGTCGCATTTTCACGAAGCAAGACGACGAATTACCTGTCGTTGTCGTGTAGAGTATATGAGTAGGTGTGAATTTATGCGCTTTCGGTAATTGTGTTGAGTTGACATAGCTGAGTTGGCACGCCCCAGCAAAGAACGGGGTCCTTAATGAGAGATACCTTACGATTCGTTATGAAGCTTAATTAAACGCCAAAGATCTAACATTCATGGAAGTCTGCAAGAAGCCATATATAGTTGTGAAAGCATATGTGATGATGTGACCAGCAGAGTCAAATACATCATCAAGTCAAGCTATACCTAAGTGTGTCGAGATAGCTCAATGG
>JAQFZW010000532.1:0-54254 GCA_034687055.1 Heteromurus nitidus
ACTCGGTCCGGACACACACACACATGGATACACACACACACACACAAAAATTTTATTCCAGCTTTATATTTGTAGATTTTGTACACATCTTCACAGCAGCGAGAGCACAAACGCTACCGCAAATTGCCTGACGAGAGAAGTGAGTATTTTGCGTCAAGAGCAAAGAGTACGAAAGGAGGAGACTCTCTAAATGCGATGATGTACTGATGTTAAAATGCACAAACAAATTGCGATGTGATACTGAACGTGCTTTTGAAGGAAGAAAATTTTTTGATCGCACTATTCATTCAATCTCATCGTCAAAACATGGTCATCTGTTAAAGAAACATTAGTGAACCTGTGAGCATATATGTATATATTAGAAAACATTATATATCATTCACGTATCACACACTCAATTTTCTGATTTTGTAGCCTATTCCTTACTCCAGTTTATACATCACTACACAAGAAATACATCGAAAAATTCAGTTGTTCCGCTGTGCTCAAAGCAGCGGCTAAAAAAGAAGTGCTGGAAAAATTGTTAAAGTTTGCTACGTTCTAAAGATCATGTTTGAAACAAAAATAATTTTTTACTCGTCCATCATTACACTCTCTCAGTTTTGTATTTTAAAAATTCCTTCTTGTGTGGTATTGTTAGCTACTAGTAGGAACACGCTGCGCTCTTTAATTTTATCTGACTTGATAACCAGATCGAGATAACCTTTGACCCAAGCCTACTTCACTAAAAGTTTATTTACCTTGGTTTTACGATAATATTCTTCATTCCAAAAGCTACAGGAGGAATTTCACATTCTGTTCCCTTTATCGCACCACGTCATTCCTCTCTCTCTCTGCCCTCTGCATTTCTTATGACTCCAGAGCTAGAGATCGATAGCAATCTCTCCAGAAAGTTTAAAGTGCACAAGTGAGGAAATGTGACCACACCACATACTCTTACAAGGGCTCCGTCCAAAATTTCCAGCACTTCTTTTTACCATTTCTGCTCCTCGAGAGAATATACTGAGTTAGAATCACATTTCCAGTCATTTCAATACATCATTTAATGTGAACTCTCATGTCACATATCATCATCATAACACTATAATCAGGCCAAACATTCATTAGCTTATTTCCCGATTAGCGAATGCATATACGTCAACGAAGCATGTGACAAATGGATAAAAAGGGATTTTTTTATTCTAAGGATCCTCGTAGAAAAAAAAGTTTATTATTCCTGATGCAACAGTGTAGTCAAGTGTGGTCCGAAGTCTGTGCCATTAGCTTATGGTGGTGCAGTATATAAATATTCTGTGGAAGATGTTTAGAACCGGGATGATAGGGACACTAGCAGATATTTATCCATTCTAGCATACCACACACACACAGAGGCAAGCCGACACTTTTACTATCAGCATAAACCCACAAGCATGATATCCGCTCATTTTTATTACTATAACTCAAGTTTAAGCTCACTCGAAAGATGAAAGCATATATACATTTTATAAGTATTTCAGAGAGATTCACATCCACACATCTATTTTTTTCATCCGTCCGCCACACATTTTGATATGGCGTGTCCTCCGGACGAACTTATGTACATAAAACGAGGTTCGCCTTGAACCCGGTCAAACTCTTGAGGAGAGAGCACATCTGAAGAACGCGAGTAAAGCAAGAGCACACACATCGCACAAGGAGACCTTTTCCCGTAAAAAGCTCCCATGAAAATATATCCCTCCATTCCTCTTTCTCAGCTAGACTGCAAAACTACAGCGAGTGGTAAAGCTCCTCTCTCCTCTCAAGTGCTTCACATTTTTCGTCGGCTCCCACATTTACAATGCATTGGGCCACTATGTCCTTCACTGACACCCAAAATTTGAAACACCAATCTTGGAAGGAAGGGTCACCCCGACCTCCTCAAAACTCACAAAGTTCCCTTGCCCCCTCAGGGGCATTTTGATATTTACTGGAAAATCCCTGGTAGAGCTGATGCTTGTGGAAGAATTTTAATGAGAATTGGTTAAAACCATGATTGTAAATGAAGACGCTTGGGCCACTAGTGGAACCCGCCATGCCGTGTGGCTTCCCGCTTTGCTCCGCAAAGGCGAAGAGATTCAACACTTGGGTGCGAAGTGGACGAGGCGTCGCACCTCGCTCGCACAAAAAAAACTTTAAGCATCCACGTCTGTCATTGCAGTAATATGCAATGCACATACATATATACTCGGTGAGTTTTTGACGTGGTGGATACATGCTACGAATATATAGGGAGAAAATGTACCTAAGTGAAACGTGCATTTTCATCGTTTTGTGTGTGAGAGCGAGATATATGGTGTCTAGGTGGGATGCAGATATTCTTACTCTCATATTATCCTCTCTCAACTCCATATCGATATATGGATGTCCCGGCCCGGCCCTCCGGCCGGCTTCAAATAACGTTACACCATACCGGCTTAGGCTGACATGGCAAATGCCGCGTAAAAGCGTGCACCACTCACCAAACTACTCTTGCTCGCTCTCAACTTCACATTTTCCTACACTCTTCTCCCAAACGAAATCCTGTGTGTGTGCAAGCAATGCACAGCACTCATATAACATGTATATCTTCATGAAATGTGCGAGAAAAGCTTTTTGTGTGCAACTCCTCTCATTCTGTCTCCCACTCCGTTGGTCTTGTCTGCGTACGTAGGCAGTGTGAGAGAGAGAGCGATCACATAGGCTAAAATGTGGAGTAGCAACCCTTTTTAGCCTGATCTTGTTGGGCTACTAGCGAGATCCAAGTGGAGTTGTATCTACGCCCTGCCTTTGGAAAAAACGCTTTTAGCACAAAACTCTCTGAATTGAATGCATGCACACTCCCAAAAAAAGCCGTGCTTCTCTCTCTACTCATTGACGATATATACCGTAGTAAAATGTAGTAAAAATAAGGAGTAGTAAAAATGGTCTCGTTGTTCTCTATACATATAATGTATATAATGAAGAGAGGATGATGATGACGACGGTGGTGGTGGTGGTGGTGTGGTGATGCGAGAGGAGGAAAGGAGCAGCTTCTCCCGACACAGGACAGGATCACTCAATTCATTTCTCCCCCAGTTTTACACAACTCGCTTGGAACACGACGACTACGGAGCACGTACTGGACAAAAAATAGTGTGAGTGAGTGGTGAATTAACTAATATTTAATTTCCCGTGACCTTTTCTACAGTTGATGACATTTCCTCTAGTGACCAAGTAGTCACCTACGACCGGTCCGTCAGTTGTTGTGGACCCTCAACAAGTTTTTAAGGTTTGTTCAAGGGATTTTTTGAAATTTTCTCAGTGCGCCCAACAATTTTTTTTTCTTCACACATTTCTCTCACTTCGCTCGTACCAACATCATTCTTCTTCGTGTGTCTCGTGTCTCCAATGTGCATTTCTTGTGGTGTATATTAAATGTATTAAAAATAAGCATTTCTCTATGTATCTATACGCAAAAGTACCCTGATCCACACACACTCATCGCCAACTTCGAACGTATTAAAAAGAATATATGAGAATATAGTAATAGTGTGTGTGTGTGCACTTTTTTATTATTTCTCTATCGCAAAAATCCTTTTTGGTGTGGCTCTCTCATCTTTTATCCTCTTTCTATGTGCCAGGCTACAAGTGTTATATGAAGCCGGTTTCAATTACTATAATTTTTTTCACCATCCAACCCTCTCAATATATACACCAAGTCGGTTGCTAATTGGACATTTGCTAATTCATTGTTTATATTTATACTGGAAGTTCAAAAGTAGTTGACAGCACACAAGATCAACACGAGTCATTCTGACAATCCATTTAAGAGTGCTTTCATGGAGAGGACATAATGTCCGGAAAGAGAGAAATGTGTTAAACCTCTCTTCTTCTCGTGAGAAGGCGGGAGAGAAGCCTATAAGCCAAGCACACACACAATAGATCTGAGGGTATATCCCTATTTTTTGTGTTAAATTAAAACAATTTTTTTTCTGAATCTCAATATTCCTTAAAAGCCTTATTCGTTTCATGCTGACTTGTGACATTCACCTCAAAATGGTCAGTTTTCAACATAAAAATACATAATTTAAAGAAAGTGTATTATATATAGATGTTGCATAAAACTGGAGAAATGTGTAATATTTTAAGCAGTGGCCAGAGGGAAAGTTTAGAGAGAGAGAAAAGATATATATCTCCAGTAGGGTTTTCTTTTTGATACCTTTTCTCATTAAATCCCCGAAAAAGCAGCACCGGTCCCAGTGTTCTCTCAGTCCCTTTTGCTTGTCGTTCTCCTCGATTTGCGCAAACTCCAGAGAGGAAACTCCGGGTACCTTGCGTACTCCTTTCTCTCTCTCTCTCGCTCGCTTTCTCTTTTTTCCTCCCTTATTTCTCGGAGTTGATGAGTTGGCTCTTTTCTCGTGAGCGTGTAGACTATGTGGAGTGGAGTGTCGTTGCGTTTTCTTCCTTGTGTGTGTATGTCTAGAGTGAAGCTTTTTTTTTGGAGTGGAGGAAACACCCGGGAGTTGACTGAGTCACCGGGAATTCCACGCTCGCTCTGTCTCTACCGTTATCCGTTAGCTCTCTTTTCTGTCTAGATATTATATAACGTTCTTTCCCTTTCGGTCACGTTCACATATATAGATTCACGCTATATATTATTTTCCTTCTCCGGAGCGTTTCTCACGCGAGCTCCAAGTCTTGTGATACCTTGTTGGTACCGAGTCACTGTCCCGACTGACTCAATCCAATGCATATAAGTATGCTGATTTTTATTGCCCCTTTCCGTAATACCTTGTGTTCCATAGATGGAATATAATATTAAAAAAATACGGAGAGAGTGAGAGAGAGAGAGTGTATCACAATGCACACCTTTTAGTATATAGCTTGTGTATATACCTTATGCCGTCGTCTTCTTATGTGCCTTGCACCCAAGCGAATCCCGCTCATTTCTCTTTCCTTTCAAGAGACACTCTCTCGCCTCTCTGCATAGCTGCACACACACGTACAAAAATTAAGTTACTTAATTTTTTGGGTGAAAGCTCAGTTGTGATTGTTGACAAACATGATTAATGTGGAGGCCGTGTTTACTAACAATCCATAAAAATCTGGAAGTCACTACGGTTAAAACAAGTGTGGGCACTGTGCATTTAAAAAGTGTATTTAGGGCGAAAGGGGTAAAGGGTTGATTCGGATTGTGGGACGCTTTTACACATTTTTTGTGTGTGACAGGCGGGATATTATTTCTGTGTTGTTGTGTATATATCTACACACACTGCATAAGTGCATACACCTTGGACTATGCTCTCATAACATATTTTGACATTTTGAGAGCATTTTTTGTGTGAAAGTGGAGGAATGTGAAAAATTCCTAAAAAAGATACTATTTTGTTTTTATTGTAATTTTTAAGGAAAGAGACGTTTCACATAATCGTGATATGGGATCCATTTTTGACTACAACAATGTAAGATTTTTAAGAAAATATTGATAAGCGTTTGGGAGATATTTTTGGGGTATATGATTGAGGTGGATGTTGCAACATCTTATCGGTTTCTATTGACACGGTATGCATACTATATGCACTTGTGTCTTGTGTGGTCTGAATTTCTGAGGGTATTGAAATGCACAAGGGATGTTTTAGGGATATCTTCTTATTTCCGCTTATTTTTGCATGAGTCTTTTGTGAGGTTTTGTAAAAATTATTGGATTTTTTTGTAATTTGTTGCAGTTGGAGACGTTGGACAAAAATAGCGCAGTCGTGGAGGTGGTTATGGGAAGCGCAGCGGAGGAGAAGAATGGGTGGTCTGAAGACGAAGCGGACACTTTGCTGTCTCTTGTTGGTACTGCATGGAGGGTGGACGATAATAATGTAACTACCAACGGAGCCCTGACAAATGGAACGGGCAATAATACCTCGGCCTGTGTCATTCACGCCATGCCGCATGTCTGTTGGTGTGAAGTTTGTTCCAAGGGCCTTTGTCGAGTATGCTCGCAGGTATGGATTTCGATATAAAGTTTAGAACGATTAAGAAAATTGGGGAAAAATAATATTGTGATATTAATATTGTGATTATTTTTTGTCTGTTCTGTATAGGAGCATCAAGCAAGGGGTCATAACGCAAGATCGCTGAAAGAAATGTCTGAGACTCTGACGGCAACCCTGGAAGGGGAGACGCTAAACCTGGGGAAGTTGCTGAATGAAGTGTACAGGCAAGTTACTTTTGATAAAATATATTTGTTTAAGTTATTTATTCTATGTTTGCAACAAGGTGTTTAGTTATATAGACTTCATTTAGCATGTATGATCGCATAAATCTATAGGGCATGCTTTCATTATATTTTTTATGGTTTAATAATTTATGTAATGTATGTATGTATGTAATGTAATGTAATTTAATGTACAGGTGCGAAAGGAAACAACAAGATTTGGTTCTCAAAGTAATCGAAGCGCTGAGCCAAGCCAAAAAGGATCTCGAAGAAGACCTCATGTCTGGCGTGGTAAGTTAAAATCTTAAAATCACATAAATTTAGAAAACCTCCTATTATACTTTGTGGATTTGAATTGCATTGAGGGCACTCAAGCTTAGCGATGATATAAAGATGAAAATTTACCTAGTTGAAATTTCGAAAATTTTCATTAATTCTGTGCGAAACTTAAACCTGGCGATTTTTAAATTCTTAATTTTGCTTTATCCATAGTGTTTCTTCGCCGAACTACCCCAGGTTCAAGACCTCCTCACCTCGGCACGCAAGTCCCTTGCCAACGGAAACTCAGAGTCGCTATCGCACTTGTCCGCCCTGATAAGCTCGCTCACCTGTCGCAAACAACAACTGGAGGGCGTCCTGTTCCGAGCAATGGTAAGCACAATACGATGCAAACGTTTAGCTTAGGATATCTCACAACCCTGCATACAATTGATTTGATCATATACCGGTTATCTAATTTTGCAATGTTCCCTTATCCGCAGGTATCGCCGTTACATGCATGCGGTTCATCGCCGAATACTGAGGCGCTAAAATTAATCCACAGTTACACGTCAGCCAAACTAGGTTTATCAAACTTTGGTTATACAAACGGGAACGGAGGACTGAAGTCCCAAAGCGCATTAATTTCACCGCCCAAGTACTCCCCCAACTCACTCTGTGTACCTAGTGTTGGGGGACCCCGGTTCTTCTTCGACATGGAAATCACGGGCGTACCACTTGGACGCATAATTATAGAAACCCGACCCGATGTTGCACCTAAGATGTGTGAAAATTTCAAAGCTTTGACGACTAAAGAGAGGGGATTCGGTTTTCAGGTGGGTTCTTTGTTTTTTATTATTTTTAATACACGTAAAACAAATTCATGTCGTAGTCATTTACGAGTCCTATTTAGAGAAGCTCACTCACGATGACAGCAATTTAGATTATGGCTTCGGTATCACTGCCCTCTTCCATTTCCCTTTTTGTCGGACGTTTTGGGAATAACAAATTTTGACGCGCGGTGAAATAATTGAATTTTTTTTATTTGGGTCGTTTTCAGGGATGTGTAGTGTTCCAGTGCTGGAAGGGAGAGTCTGTAAGTGAAACATTGAACATTTCTTGCTTCCGTTTACAATTTGTTCCCATCGTACTGATACTATAAAGAAACTACAATTTTGAAATTTTTAATAATGTCTATGTAGGTAATCACGGGTGACTTCGAGCACAACAATGGTCGAGGCGGGCATTCAATATATGAGGAGGGTCTGTTCATGCCTGAAGACACTCGATTGCCTGCAACAAGGTTAGACGCAGCTTCCTTTATGCATTCATCTTTTTTACTAGTTTCATAGTTTGTCTCTTTCTAAAGTTTTGAACAAGAATTAATCATTCAATCAATTACTGTATTTCCTTGCAGAGGCGCAATTGGAATGCGACGAACGCAAAAACGACACGACTCGAAGGGACTAGTAGGTTCCCAGTTCCGCATAATCTTGCAGGATATGCCTGGCTTCACAGGTATTTTCGGACACATCCTGGAGGGAATCGAGATCGTCGATAAGATCTCCGAATGCGGTGACCCTTCCGGAAACCCGACGAAAAGAATTACGATTAGAAAATGCGGCGCTTATAAGTAGATTTTAATTTTACTGTTTGAAAGAGAGAGAGAGACGAGCAATTTTGATGATGATGAATCATATTAACAGTAATTTTTTGTTTGTTTGTCTTGACATTCCTCCTGTGTTTCGAGAGAGCGGACATTTAAAAGCGGATTATCATTGACACTTAAAAATATTGTGCTGAAAATAAAATAAACCACGCGAATCTTGATTGCTTTCATGTAAAATAATACTGTTGTACGCTGTCGACTAGAGTATTTTTGTCATTTGTATTATTAATGCATCTTCGTGACTGTAGAATTTTTCCTATAAGAAAGTTACAAGTCCTCAGCTAGTAATTTTAAAAAAACCGGAGATTTTTTTGCAATAGTAAGTCCAAAAATGCCGTCAGCATTCGCAATCTTAAATCTTGACAAAACGTTTTATTAGTTTATATTGTGAAAAGCGAAAAAAAAGTTTTACATGAATTCAATTTTAACTAGTTCATGCATTCAGAATGACTCCAATTTTCTGCATTTAACTCGTGTGCTCATGTAAATGTAAAACTGTTTTATGATATCAACAAATCTACGTAATACGCAATCTGTATTGTTGCTTTAAGTTCTTTACTCCGTATATTTATCTCTCGTGGTATTATTGACTTCAAAAACCCATCCGCATCTACCGTATCTGATAATGACTGCCGATTATATATTTGGTTAAATACTGATATGATAAGGAGGCAACGACAACAGGCAATAAAACATTTACAGATTTGTTGCAGTTGTCGCACACAAAGTAAAAGCACATTTTTACCAGTTCTCTTGCATTTATTTACCACTTTTCTCTCTCTCCTTCATATATTTTTGTAAAAGGGAGAGAGAAGAGTATCGTACAGCTCAATGGAAACTGAACAAGTGGAATCATTTGTTCAGTTTTACATGAATTTTGTTCTCATACATACACCGATGAATATTTAGACTATATACATACACTATCACTGCTCCTATCAGCAGTCATTTATTCTTTCAGCTGTCATATGGAAAAAGCTCATCTGCACAAGAGCAGAGCTAATAACGTTACCATTATTTAAGGAAAACGCACTTTACCTGGTTTACTGCATAATAATATTGGGGATATAGTATATGCTCGCACCATGAAATCATGTTGACTGCTCAGAATTGTAAAAACTCATATGATTCTTGTAGTTGAATCAGAGGATGGCGAGATGTCATGGGATAATATTATTTGTTGTGCAAAGTACAAAAAGGGCATATAAAACCAGGTGTTCTCATCCAACTCCACTGAAACTGAAATATTATCAGTGATGCTGCCTCCTCCTGTCATACAATTTTCACAGCCTTGCGCGAGATGTGCGAGCTGCGAAAGGAAGTAATCCTTCTTTTTCCATATGTGTGCAATGCTCATCAGACATACCTAATATCATCGTCCACGGCAGCGGAATCACATCATCCACCGACTCAGAAGAAGAATCAGAATAAAAAACGTGAAAACGCATACACTCACGTTGTACACAGTCATGCAGCATAATAACGATATGAATATGAGAAAAAGAGAACTATTTTGGTTGAGCAAGGAAGCTCTCGATGAAAATGTCTGTTTTTTCCGAGTTCACTGCTCACTCACACAGTCAGTTGTTAGTGCGCTTTGCACATACTTGTGAGTAATGCAACGCACACACTCGCGTTGGGTTAGTGTGCGCATTGAATTCTTTCTTTCTTTGAGCGAGAAACCATCAGACGCAAAGCTCATAAGAAGAAAAGAGATTACATTATGACGCTTGAGCATTTGAAAATCTTCAAGTTATGCATACCTTCTCTAACCTGCTCGCTCGTGATTCATAAAGTGCTTAAATATATTCTTACTGCTTTCTACTACTCCTTCTCCTTCTTCGTCTTCCACTTCATCATCATATTATTCATATGTTCATGCTCGTCTGTAAATAAGTACGCCTCAGCAGGCAAGCAAAAAGCAAACAGGATGAGACGATAATATGAAAACTGGGATGGCAAGACGAAGAAGAAGAACCTGCGAGGAGAGAAAGGAAGAGAGCATTCACTGCAAAATATAAAAAAGAAAATGAACCAAGAGTGACTGACAAGATGGGAATGAACAGGCTTTGAAATGGTTAGTGCATAGTTATTCACCAGTTTTTTCCATTCCTTGTTTAATAATGATTCATAGGCACACACATACAAAAAAAAGTTTACCATCAACCAAGCTAACCGGAGTGAAAAGGCAGAGTGCATGTCTATATGATGTGTTTGATGTTCAAAATCTCTCAAGTTACGTTTACAACGCATGCTTTATCAGTTCCTATTCTGAAACTGAAGAGAGAGAAAAAAAGACTTTTACCACAAGACAAGTTCTTGCTCTTAGGCAAAACCCAAGTTGAGATGAGAAAGGGAGCAAACGCAGAAGAGAAAAAATTATGAAGAAGAGATGAAGACTGTTGATTAGGAGTATGCACGAAGAATAGGACTGGTTAAGTTAGTTAGTCAAGTCTAACCAAGATACCACTAGCATATTTCATTTGATGTACGTATTTCATACATGTACCTCCTCTCCTTCAATTCTCAACTCTTCAGCAGTCTTCATGAGAGAGCTCTCTGATGCTGGTGCTTTTTCCTATCATCATCACCGCAACAATCATAATCTTCTTGATGATGATTGTGAATGTTGATCATCATGAGGATGATGATGATATGCTGAGAGAATGCCTGAAGGCTAAAGTACACATTGAAAGAAAGCTTCTCTCTCTCTCTCTCCTTTTTAAGATGAGCTGTCTTTTTACATACTTGTGATACTTTACCATCAAGAGAGTAAAATGGTAAATGTCGCTATCCGGCCATAATAAGTATATAGGAAAAAACGTGCATACCTTCATGCGTGCTTTTCACTAATTTAAAAAAATTTACAGAAGAGATTACTCCATACATTGCATGCCTATTACGAGACTTCACATCATGTTTTTGTCTTCTCAGCGAAGAAGAAGGAGTATTATATTTATTTCACGAAATTGTACATGCAAACTACGTACTACTTGGAATTGTGTGATGTGATGCGAAGCAGAGAAGAGCCAACAAAGAAAATGAGCTGTGCACACACACACACTCACTCACGACGAGTTACATACGCTGCGCTGTTCAAACTTGCAAACTTGCTTTGCGGCGATGCGATATATTTGTGAGTGTGCACGTCGATGTCGCTGCGGAGTAAAAAGAGTTTTTCAGACTTTTGCATGAATCTTTCAATCTGGTTTGGTCTGTCAAGATTCAAGATTTCGACTGAAGATATCCCACTCTTTCACATTCAGTTTTCATTTTTCTCTTTTGGCCAATCCATCTTTTTGCACAATAGTTCAAGGAGCACTTGTGTGTGCTTGTCTATACGGTTTTTGTTGCTCTCTGTTCGTTCTCTTCCACGAACTTCGCAAGTGCGAAGAACGTTCATTTATTCCATTCTAGCGTTCTTCATGAAAAAGGGTTTGCTACATCGTCAACACCGTCACTGCGCTACAGCTGCGATTGCTCATCAGTAATGCTGCTCTAAGCCAGTGGTAAATGGCATCATACAAGTGCTGTTATTATGCTTTTTATGATGATGCTGTTGTTGTTGCTGCTGCTCTCCTCTCCTCTTGATGATGATGATGATATGCTCATGTTGGTTTCCTTCCGTTGTTTGTTACTTCTCCTCTGGCTGCTCTTCTCTTCTGTTGCTTTGACGTAGAATCAGAGCTTTTTTTATATGCCGCATATACACCCATCTACCGAAGCGAAGTACTTATGCTGGCTTGGCTCTCACAAGTCAGACTAGATTTTCAAATGGTAATCCTATTACCATTTGGGCATTATACTTTAGCCATCATGCCATAATCATCATGCGAACATGTAACATCAAATTTTCCTCCCTGTTGTTTTTTAATGTCTGTTCTCCTCTCTGCCCTCTCTCCACACCATATGCATAATATGCGCTTGGTTCGATTCGAGATTGGAACTCGACGAGGCTTTGTTCATTTTCTCGCTTTGGGAAACGAGTAACGCCTATGAAAATAGGATGTGATAAAAATGCATGCAAATCAAGGAAGATATAATATGTGAAGTGATATATGAGTGTGTGCAGTGTGGCACATGAAATTCGAGAGAAAAAACATTTTCATGCAATATCATAAATGTACATATAACATGTGAACGCACACACACAATCGCACATTTAATGACAACAATTTCCATTGTACATAAATTGCAAATCTCTTCAAAATCCCTGTTGCTTTTTTATCTGGATGCGAAAATATATCCTGCATACATATGCCTATACATTTTTGTGGACTGCACACCTCTACGAAATGCGAAATGTGTACAGAGAAAATTGTTTAAAAGTCTTTGTTCATTTTTGCATATTTTAGCAAGTCGGTGAGTGTTTGGACTTTTTGATTGTTTCCACAAAACTCAAGCTCATATACACAAGCGCGGAGAGTTGCGCATTTTGGCTTCTCGCGACTTGAGTTTATGGTGCCGTATGGCTATTATTGTATGAAAAGTGGCTATTCTCATTTGAAGCTTACATCCTTTTTCGAACAGAGTTCATAATGACAAGAAAATGACACGCTAAAAAGCAATGTTAAATGCATGAGCCGTCGTCGTGAGCATATGCTTATTTGAGGTATTTTTTAAGCCTTCTCGGTTTATGCTCTGCATGCTTGCTTGCATGCAAGCTGCACTAAAACTTTGGCTTTGGCTTGCTTGATACACACACACACTCACATATGCATTTGAATTACATCGCATATGGGAAAATACAGAAAAAAATGTTCATGGTTCAGGTTTTCCTTTGGAACAAAAACGAGGGAGGCACAAAATGTGAAAGAGTATACGTATTTATATGCAGAGGGGTACAATTCGTTGAGTTGAGTGCTTTTGCTGATGGTGAATGCTGACATGACATGAAATGAACGAAGGAAAACTTGTGATATTACTCTGCGATAGCATATTCTAAAGCAAACCGTGGGCAAAAGTACTGGGTTATTATATGGTACGGACGGACGTACAGTCTGAAAGCTTTGATGATGATGATGATGATGATGACGATGATGATTTTGGTTGCTTCATTTTTCCCTTATATTCAAGTCTCACTAAGGTACACTACAAAAACTTACTGCCACTGCAGCAAATACAGAGAATACTCTACAGCACAGCATGGGAGACAGATAGTGAGAAAAAGGAGAGAGAAAAGGCAATGCCAAAGCAAACAAGGCGCGTTGGGCATAAAACTTTTTGGTAGTAGGTAGCCTTGTTTTTTTCTATGTTCTTCGTACAACGAACGAACGAACTGAACGAATGGGGATTAAATCTATTTGGCCTTCGTACTCAGAACAGAAAGGAGAGAGAAGAAGAGAAGAAAAGGCAACGCATTGAAATGGAGAGAGGGAGAGAATTTCGAGTCGATGTGCAGTTGGCTTGAAGAGGGGCTTGGGAGGCAGACGAATATGTGTGGATGGAGTATAATATGTATACTGCCACGAAACCATTTCCCAAGTTCCCCCTGAGTCACAGGATAATATGTGTGAAAAGGATGTGCTATAATAAAATGTATAGAGGGGAAAAACATGCCTAGTCATACCTTATACGAGGAATGTAATAAATGTGTGCTCTTACTCAAATTCAGGATGTGGCTCTCTTCTCTTCTCATGCTCGGAGGAATAAAAAAAATGCTGTGAGAGAGGAGCATGTTCATGGCATGCACACAGAGTATGTTCTCTCCTGTGTATTTCTCCTTGTGAAGGGAAGTACGGATATATATACGCTCGTTATAAATGATGAGAGAAGAGAAGGAGGAGGAGGACAAGAGAGAGATGCGATGAGCACACAAGAGGACTAGTTTCCACATCGAGATATGTACGTGGAATAAAATGCAGCTCTTCTCCTCTCCTCCTTTTTCATATGAAAATGGAAAAGAAGACGAAATTGTGTTTCATGCTGGCATCGCTGTGGTAGTGCTTCTGCTGACGACGACGTAAAGTATAAAGTTCTTCGTTTTTCGTGCGTCTGATGATGATGATGGTTTTTGTGAGGAGGAGGAGAGGTGGATGAAATTGAAGGCGAGCGAGCTAGAAAATGAAGACCTACGGATGAAGGAATACATGGGCGCAGTACTCTATAACCACAAGACATGGAAGCTGAGGGAAACCCTATGGAAATGTATATTTAAGTGTAAATATATATATGATCCTTTGAGGAGTGTGTGCAAAGAACTGCTTCGAAAAAGCTTCCTCTGCTCTGTGGCGACGATGATGGTGAACTCCTACACGACTTTCGTGGCAATGCCAATATTCGACGGTATACCAACTTTTCCATTCCATTTTCCATGAAGTTCGTCGCTTTTTTGGGGTGGAATTTATCTTTTTCAGAGAGAGAAAATGCACGATACGATATTATTGTATGGATATAGTGAGCTGACGCCGTCATCATTATCTTCGCTTGGGTATCCCCGCAGTAGAAGCACCTTCACGCGGAGTATGGCATGTATACGCCTTTTTTCCAACCTTATGGAAAATATCGTCCGATCACGTTGTTCGTGAAGTGAAGTGCATATTATAGAGGCTATGCGAGACCTTCAAGATATCTAAGGATAAGCTATGGCTTCACTTCATGAAAGCGGCAGTGATGGAATGAGATTGCCGTTTATGAATAAATGTGACACACACGGGTCTACGTGAGGATTGAATGTCTGCCTGCTCTGCGCGATATATGCTCTAGACCGCATGTGTGTACATGATACAATTTTGTATTGTCTTTTCCATGCCACACGACGCGAAGTTCGCAAAAAAGAAAGAATTAGTGCATATATACGACGAATCATGATGGTGCATGATGATGGAATAATAAACATTGCTCAAATTCCATGCAAATATACATTCACGTCAGTCTTCGTCGTGTGTGTATTTAAGCACATAAAACCGTTGTCACATTTTATTTATATCATTTATCATAAATGTGAATTAAATATCTACAAACATATGACTGACCGACCAAACTATGTAATATTTGTTTCAGTAAAATAATTTGGTAAATTGTGACAAACTAAGTAATATCATCACATCACAGCTCCGCGCTTATATAAATGTACATTTGCACACAGCGACTGCATACGCATGACTCTGATCGGCATCCTATGAACTTTTTATCAGCTTAGGGCACGCTTTAATTTTTCATGCAGGAAAAAAAGTACACAAAGAAAAACGAGCCCAATATTTTATACTTTGTTCACTCACTCTCTGCTCCAACTCCTCCTCCTCTTTCGCTGCGAGTGACGCCACATGAAAATCTATCTGAGAAATCGAAACGATTTTTCATGAGCAGTTCTCTCTACAAGGCATCTTGTTTCATTTCATACATCCACACAGCCTACTCCTTCCACACCATATACCTCATGCGAAAGGGAAATGAGCTAAAACTTACCATTCGCGTCTTCACTCTTTTCATGGTATTATAGTTCTCATTCTCAGTATACCATTTCACTAGAGATCTCGCCCATTTTCCTTCTCATCTTAGCCCAAAAAGTTTGTGAGAAGGAGATGATGAAAACTGCACTTACCCAATAAAGAAGGGGCACCTTGAAAGTTTCGAACTTGTCCTAAAGTTTCCATCTGCTCCTCTTCTCGTGAGGACCAGAGCATGTGAAGATAACCATGAAAAAGCCTCCAGTCTCCAACACCGCCACCACGTCCTCGCGCAGTATCCCTTTTTAAAAAGTCAACGAGGAAAACGTGTGTGTGTCTTGTCTTCGTGTGTGGGAAGTAAGTGTGGAGTAAATGCATGCGAAACGGAACGAACATCCTGTTACTCTATTATTGTTACTTACAACACTCCGCTTTAAGAAGAAATATAGGGATAAAGGCTTTGGCTTTGTTGTAACGAAAAAAATGCTACTAGCAAAGCACATGATATGAAGTCGGGAGTTTTAGGAGGAAAAGATGTAAGATGATGATGTTGATGGGGAAAAGGGAAAAGCTTTTTTTAAAGACGGTATCAAAAGAAGATCAGGAAGACTGCCTTATTCCACTTCCCCATCCTTTCATTTAGACAAGCTTGCTTTCATTTCTGCGCGCTTTTCCTTCTTCACATACACAAAACTCGACTTCCTTTGTCGTCCCTGCTAATACCAGTGTCCCCGAGAAAGAGAGAAAAATAGTCCGTCTGTCCATCCGTATAAAATTTCATGTACTTCCAGGAACAGGAAGGCATTTCCCTGTGAAGGAGGGAAGGGAAAGGGACATGCCGTCCAAGTTTCTCCGAAGACTTCAACATCAAATACAAAATATTTACAAGAAAAAAAAACTTACTCTGCTCCGCATGCAATCCTCCATATAGTGTTCCATGAAACAGGTATCCACTTTTCATGTCTCCAAAATATCCAGAGAAAAGCATAAAACCTGGTGGAGTAAAGGATATTATCCAGTGGAAAAAGCCCAAAAAACTCCAAAACCATGAAGCTTTCCTGCTGCTGGAATGAATGAAGGTTTTGCCCTCTGCTCTATATACCTATGCTACGTCTATGCCGTTTCGTGGGGGCCATCCATAAGTAATGATTCAACATTTGAGCCAATTTCTACCCAAATTTCAAATTCATTCAAATTTGAATATCTTTCAAACGTCGCAAATTTACTTTCAAAAATGGCGCCAAACCGAATTTCATAATTTTGTCCAGCGGAAATTATGAAAGGCCCTTCATTCACTTACGGCATGGATGTGAATATGCCTGCTGCTCGCTGCTGCTGCTGGTTTTTGGAAAGACAGACGAGGTCGGTCCGTATATTCTGTCCTGAGTTTTTCTCCATCTCCTTCTGCGAGTGTTGTAAAAGCAAAAGAGAAAATATTGTGCATAAAAGTTCTCGCTGAGAATTTCTCCTTTTTCTTGAGCTACATCGTTGTGTGCTGCTCCACTCTGCCCTTCAACCAAGGAAAAAGAAGAATCAAGCATTTATTTCACCAGAAAAGTATAAACGAGCACAAAGGGAATAAAAAAAGGAAGAAGACTTCAGACTGGTTTTCCACACTGCTGCCGCTGCTTACTACTGCTGGTGAGAGTTTTCGCTTTTCTTTCCCTAATTCACATTCGTTTTTAGGTATGAACTTCTCCTTTTTTCTCCTGTTTTCATACACACGCTCTTTGTTATGCTGGAAACTTCATGAAAATCATGATGAGAGAAGAACGTGGCGTGTGTTCTATTCGAATTGCTCTTTGTTCGGAAAAAGCAGTTGATGTTTTGGATGTGTGTGACAAAAAAAAGATAAATCAGAATCAGATAAAATGATAAAGTTATTCTAAAAGATTGTCATTCATTAGATTTGGAATTATGTCATTTGATTGAAAATGCACTACCGAAAAAAGGAAGCAGTCCCTAATCATCTGATTGGTTTATGAAGGTTATATATGCAATGGGGAATTAGTTTTGATTATTAGTTAGGCAGATATTATTTAGTAAATTGGCGGAAGGAGACAAGGCGCACGCACTCAACGAGGAAAGCTCATGAGGATAAATTATTCAACTCGATAAATAGCTTTCTTTTCTCCTTTGTTCGACCGGCTGCAGGAGGACTGAAACAGTGATGATGTTTCTCTCTCATCGTCGCCAGGCCAAGCCAGTTGGCTTTGGTCTTTGTTTTCTCAGTAAAATGAAAGCAAGAAAGAAGGGAAGCGATGTGTATATATTCTTTCCATAACACATCATCATCATGTGCATTCTTTCACCCTTAAAGCTTCTAAAGGCGATGCCACATGAGAGACGAGGAAGGATGGATGCATGCATGTAAAACGTAACTTTTTTATCGTATCTTTCATCGTTTGCTTGAGTAGAGTTGGAGTGTTTGGAGTAAAGCAAGTTTTTTTCTTTGGTGGAGGAGAGCTATCACTTCTTATTTTATTCACTTTGTTTGCCGCTATTGCTCAGTGCTTTTCCCTTCTTCAGCTTATGCATTATCATCTTCTCATATCTCGAGAAGGAGAGCTGAAGAAGTTGGTCGTTTTTTGGTTGTTTTCAAGAAGAAGACGAGGAAAAACGTCAAAGTCGACGGAGAAAAGCAGCCAGTTGGTGAGGTTAAGGTTGTCGAAGAAGAAGCGGAGAAGGAAAAAAGGAGTTTTATGTGGGGAATGTTAAATGCGAGCATTCATGTTATTTCTTCACAAGCTTCAAGCAACGGGACTCAATTTTATCCCTTTTTGTGTTGTTTGTCTTCTTCCCTCGGCTCCTCTCCGCTCTCCTCTTGGGCTCGGCATATTATGCGTGTTTGCGAAGAAAATAGATGAAGTCTAAAAGTGTAGAGTTTTAGAGCTTCAGTCAGCAAAGTGATTTCAGAAAGGAAAGGCATCAGAGGAAAATGCGATGCGAATGCGATATACTAAATGTGTGTGATGGGTTTGACTGCTTCAAGCTTTGAGTTTTTTGAAGGATGGATGGGTGGTTGGAAATGCTGTCTGAAAAAAAGGTTTACTTCACTCTTTCAGTCGTTTCGTTATAAAAGGAATATTATTTAGTTCATGTGTGAGAGTTCTCTGTGCGGTTCTCTGGTTGCAGTTGGGTTTCATTCGTTTTTATGCCGCTTCAGAGAATATACACACGATAAAATGCCAGACCAAGTCATAGCCATCCGAAACCAATACCATACATAACATATCGCTTTTTGTGCGAGTTGAAGGAGAGGAAGAGAGAGAGAACAGCTATCAAAAGCAAATGTAATGTAACAACTGCAAAAGTAAAGCAGACATATAGCACACACACATACAGAGTCGAGTCGTTGGTAAGGATGAAATGGAATAAATATCGTGTTCTCTTTTTGTGGCATTCTCTCTACTTACTTATGCCGTATGGATGGCTAAAAAGACCTTTTCTTTCGTTTTATGTTTGTTATACACAATTTAGATGGAGAGAGAGAAGTAGAAAAAAGGTTGGAATGGAATGATGATGGTGTGCAGTTGTATGGATGGAGGTCTCATGTTCTTTTCAGCTCAGTCAGGCAAAGTACCAAAAGCAAATCTATCTAGATAGAAGAGAGCAAATGCAAGGGAAAAAAGGAGACGATGAAACGAAACCAACGAACCAACCCATGCCTACATATAGCATACTCAGAGTATTTTCCAACAAAATATTCCATTCCCAAATGTACTCATGTAGTAGCATAAGCATAGAGAGCGACAGAGAGGAAGCAAGAAAATAAGAGACGAGTTCGAAAGAACGAGAACAGCAAAATTCTGTATATGCTGTGAGAAGTAAAACTGTAATAGTCGATTCATCGTACACAAGCAAGCAAGCACACACACATACTACAACAATTTTCCTTCAGCAGGGAAAAAAGGTTCACATCGAGCTGAAACCCCCAATCCCATGTTATGTGTATTTGGTTGGTGAAGAGAAGTTGAAGCATTTTCTGTGGAACTTACAGAGTAAACCATTATCTATGGCACGAAGTAGTATAAGGTAGTAGCATGCATTCACAATCGAATCGCTCTTCTGCTGGTGGTGCTTGCTTTTCGTGAAGGGAGAACGAAGTAGTGATATTGAGCAAAAGGGAGGATTTTCAGTAGTTGTATAAGGAATGGAAGTAAAATAAGCTCTAATGCTGGTATACAATTTTGGTATCGTGTGTTTGCTCCACTCGTCGTTCGTCCTCTTCTTCTCCTTTCTTTTTCCTCAACGCATATTCTGCCCTGTTCTCTCTCGTTTTTGCCTTTGAGGACATTCGCTAGTTCGATCCAATCCACCAGCACCACACCAACTCTACTCTATCCACTTTTGTGCCATGCTATGCTATACTCACTCACTCAAGTTGGATAGTAGTGAAGGGAAACAAGATTGTTGTGTGCTTCTCTCGACTCTATATGATATGCTCTCTTGTCGTGCTTCTCTTCTCGCTCACCGTCATCATCATCACTATATAGTTCGTGCTTGTAGACGTGAAGCTGCAATACCACACCACACAGCATTTTGCTATGCTGCTGTAAAAAACTTGTACTGACTGCAAGGCAAAAGTTGTACGTGTATACTCGTTTAGGAGAGCTCTTTGGAGACTTGGAGAGTTGGCTTGGTTTCGTTGGATTTTCGAGTTGAAGTTGAGCTGACTGAGTGAGCAAGTTGAGCTATATAAGCTAAAGGGTAAAAAGCGTTTCTCTCTCCATCTCTTTTACCATTTCCCAATGCGTTTACACACAGGCCGTGCATACTCTCCTTCTGTAGATTACGTAAAGTGAGCCCATCTTGTAAAAGGAACGATCCATCCACCATATATACCATTTATATTATACACGAGCACTAGTGCTGCTTTCCTGTTGTAAAAAAAATCTCCTGCTGCTGTATGTGTGTAGATGTGCTGAGCAAAAGCTCTGTCTGGTGTTGTGTGCGAGTGAGAGAGAGAACTGAAGCTCACTGAGAAGTAAAAGGTCCACTGCTGAACTATTACTACTAGAGCTAAAGCAGAACAAGACGGACGTACGGGAAAAGGAAAGCTCAGGCACTCACTCCTTTTTCTCGTGAAAACTTGCATTGCATTCAATTTACTTATTATCATCATTTGCCATTGCGTTCCATTACCAAGCAAACGCATCTCTCTCTCTCTCTCAAAGTTGATCAGGCACAAGACGGCGAAAAAGGAATTTTCTCCCTTTTTGTGTCCTCCACAACTGTGTGCATTACACATATAAGTCCGCGCTGTCTTTTTGGTGACTGCTTCTTCCTGTTCAGCTCCCGATATATACACACTCTGGCTGAACTGACGGACAGATTATACTGGTGTTTGGTTTTTCACTCACTCTCGTTTGGTGACTGACTGGAAAGGGAAAAGAAGACACCAACTTTTCACCGCTATTACTGCCTCTCAAGTTCTGTCTTTATCAACAGCATCAAGAGCATCATCGTGGTCGTCGCCGTGTTTTTCGGAACACTCAAGATCATCTGCTCTCTGTCTCGTAGGTAAATTGTCATTTGATTTTTTTGCACGTAATAATTTTCCCTGTGTTGTGCGCTCCACTCATGAAATTTCATGTAATGTGTGAGTTGATTAGATTTGTGTGTTGTGGAAACTCATTCAGGAAGTTGATATTGCATTAGTTGTGTCGCACTTTTCGCATGTATCGGTTTTTGAATACTTGAAGGAGAGAAGCGAATCAAGTGTGCCTGTATGTGCACGCACGATTTGCATTTTACTCCTTTTTCTCGTTCTGTTGACACCTTTTGTGAATCGAACAAGCGTGGCATTGAATTTCTTTCCGTTTATGTGCATACCTTTCAGTTATTATGCAGGTTTATTTGTATTATGAGTCCGATAGGAAACATACTACTTTTTATGCATTTTTGTGTTGGTGGGAATTGGGAAAGACAGCTGCTTGTTCACCATCTTAAGGAAAAGTGGATGGTTTTATATCCCACCTTGATATTAAATGGCACATAGTATTAGGGTTTATTTCATGTTTTTCTCAAAAATGTGTTAATATACTTCTCCAGGTCCTTTGACAAATGATAATATATCCATGTGGGTGTATAAGAACTCGACATGTCTACACACACGAAAAGGCTTACATTCCCAATTTAGATTGGAAAATATCTTCCAAGTTATTCAGAATTGGAAATCCACCACTCCAGTTCTATGCATGATTTCAGTCTTACTTCCTCTGGGTTATTGTCATTTGGTATTGTGGTTTTCGCAGGTACATAACATCTCTTGTGAGGTTTCATTTTATTTTAGTCCCAAACAAATTGTCTCAAAACTTTTGTAACTTGTTCACAAATGGTGCTTTGTAGGGAGACAAAGGGTATTGTAAAACACATTAATTTATCTCAGTTTCAAATGTTATTAGATGTTATGAAATAGTGCTAGCCAAATTAGGCATTGTCTCAGGTTTCACATATAAGAGTCACAGGCAATGGTTTTTAGGCGTAAATAAGTCATGTCATTTTAAAGTTATTTTCATCTGTGCTGAGCAAAATATTTTGGAAATTTTACAAGGAAAATATTTTTTTAAATGTACTTAAATCCGAGATTTTTGTTTGGGTTATACAGTTGATTAAATCCTTGCTGTCATCCAGCCCACAAGAAGTTTCTCTGAAGAAGAAGGACGTATAATAATCCAATCCAGTACCATGGATCAAACTACCACTGCTGCTTTTCTGTCGAAGGCGACTCCAGGACAATTCAGGTAAAAATAATTTCCCATTTCCCACTACTAATAGAATAGAAAACACTTTGACAAGTCATATAAATAGTCATATCACACTTGACAGTCCGAGTCAGATTTCATCAAAACACGCAATTCGCCATTGCATCAGAGCGCATACAATTGCAGAAAATGCATGTAATTTATTGCCATGTGCGTCGGCATTTCATACGAGAGTGAGAATGCACATGAAAAGATGTCCTAATTTACGCACGGCACACGCACACGAGTACTAGTATCACAACAGAACATACACATTACGCATTCTTCTTCTTGACACCCGGTTTTTTTGGAGGGGAAAAGCATGCTTTTTTGACGTAAAGGATACCACACACACATTCACATTGGCCCATTATCATCAACCATCCATTCCATTCAGTCAGTAAGTTTGTTTTGGGCAGGAAAGAAAGAGCGAGAGATGTAATATGCTTATAGTAAGCATCAACATCATCACACGAGTTTTTATATCTATATATCTATAGAATGAAAAGAGCAGCTACACAAGTTTTCGATATGTAGTAATAATAAGGTACATATGTACATGCATACTATTAAATGCCTTTTTATATACTTATTATATACGAACGCTGCTACTCACCCGCTCGCTCTCGCTGCCACCACTTCTATCATATCAGCCGCTTTTTTACGTTTAGCAAAAAGAGCACCAACAGCGGCTTTATAATATTATGCAACTCTTTGAAAAAAAGATATAAGCAATGGAAATGCTTTAGATTCACACAATATCGCATCACTGAAAGCACACCGAAAACTATTTTGCAAAGCTCTCCAACAAAACTGCATACAAACGTGTACTAGGAAATGTACATACATAATTTTCTATTCTTCTCTCTGACTATAATACTCTTGCCGGTATTACTCCTGCTTCCTCGTACAACTTACTAGTTTTCTCGTCATGAGAGATCGGGTGCGATCAGATGATTTTGTGGAGGAGCAAAAAGGAAGGCACTACGCACACAACACTCAACAGACACAAAGCATTTTAGCCCTTGTTACTTCTCCTTTTTGCTTAGCTCAAATCAACTAGTTGTAAAGAAGTTTTCCACTATATCCCAAGTCTCAGAGAGAGAGAGAGTATATTACAGAAAGAGTAAGTGCTCTCGCACCCTGTATTGCACACAAAGACACACGTTGACTCTGCTCTTGGATTTTTTTAGTAGTTATCTGAGGTCGGTGCCACACAACCATGCTACCGACAACCAATATATATAAAAAAACAGCGAGCTCACGAGACTAGCTTTGCACCATTAGAACCACCACCAGTATGAAAGAAAGAAGAAAAAATCTTGATACATTGTGTTACATATATGAAACTGACAGACTCAACGTCTCACTTTTTGTATATAAAATTATATGATTGTATACGAGGAAGCCAGCGAGGAAGCGGAAAAGCCAAACAGGATAAAGTTTGTATAAGATCCTATATAGTAAGTCCGTGTGTGCATAATGGAGATACGCAAAAAGAAAAGAAAAAAACTGTGATCCATGAAAGTCCATGGAATCACTTGAAATGTGCAACTGCGTGTGTAAAAAGTAAAAAAACATATGACGTAGTTGTAGTCGTGTAGAGCAAGAGCAGTTTACAAAGCAGCCCTTTTTCAGCATATATATGCTTACTCACATCTGAGCAACAAGAATAGAAGAGCTGAGAGTGGTAAAGGAATAGGAGTTATTTCTACTTTAGTCATATTATTAAGCGGACATGGACCCTGTTCCTTGTGCATTTTCTATCCGGTTTCGTGGCATCCTTCCTTATGTCTTTGCCGTGCCATGAGTAAATTTTTTTCTCCATGATGATGATCATCATCATGACCATCACTCGCAGAACGGTGTTTCATATGCGTAGTTTTGCTTTTACTACGGATTCACTGATTCATTCATTCAGAGAAACGGGAAGAGCTGCTAAAGCTGGAGTGCAAAAGGTATAATATGCGCCGGGGTAAGAATGAAGTGTTTGGTGTTTGTAAAGTCAGTCCCATTCTCTCTCTCGGTCGTTGTAAAAAAAAGTCTGGATTCTAATGTGAGCAAAAGCAAAGTAGCTAGAAGAAAGAGTAGGCATTCTAATAAAGTCTAGTGACTACGTTCACGTGCATATAATGATATATATCGGTGGTTTTTGTATCCTATCGGTGGTGGTCCGTATGAGAACCCAACTCCTGTTGCTCCTGTGTGAGCAACTGATATTATTACATAAGAAAAGGGAAGGATAAAGATATCAGGCAACGTAAGAAATGTTAGTGAACTTGGTATAGAGAGAAAAACGGCAAGAGAGTGAGAGGAGCTTATCATACGGAGTAATTGTAGTATGAAGTATATAAGCATAAAAAGGACTACATATACTTTACAAATATATAGATGTACTTTTTATACTGTTGACTGACGGAGTTGTTAGTGGAGTACTAGGACAGGACACACATGATTATTAGTAGCCTTGCATTTCGTTCATTCATTCACAGTCGTTCATTGCGTACGGACGACGATACATGGAATGGAGGAGAGAAGGAAGGAGGATTGGAGGGAAGGAGAGAGGTGAAAAAGTAGTTTGCTTTCCGTATTTTCTACACACTTTAAGGAAAGCGAGTTGATGTAAAGTGGGAGAGGTGGTGGTGATGCAATGAATGAAATTGAAACGGGTCCATATAACCGATGAACGGGTGGCTTATATGGAACGATGAACGACCTTTGGAAGGGTAAAAAACTTTGGTCGTGTGTGGTGCTAGTGCAGTTTGCATATTTTCTGCATAACTTTAATCGTTCGGAGTATGCAGAATATAAAAATGTGCAGGTCCTTTGATGTGCACATTTGCACATAGTGAGGTACAATTTCGTGTACTCACGCATGTTGTTGTGAAATTATTTTCATTCATTCATAAATCATGAAAAATAAACTCATTTTAGAACCTCAACAGATTTGGGTTTAGATTACAGATACACACTGTCAAGCATATCAATATTCTGTCTCCGGTTTTCGAGTCATTTTTAAGCAAGTTACATTTGCCGTGTAAACATTGCTATCTCGTCCGGTCGTTGTTTGAAAGGACTCGTTTAGGTTTCCAGTATATTTATAAGTTCAAAATATATTTACAGTTCAGTCAGCTTCGCACACTGTACTAAGCTGAGCACACACACAACTTGAAAATATGTGCTGCTGGTGATAGTAATGACGTCGGCTATAATGACACAGAAGCGAGCACATGGGGGAATTGCCTATTTAAAGTAATGCATCCACAGTGGTGGTAGGACACGGTGCGTTGGTGTTTTGTGTGGAGTCAGCAAGCATGCATATATATTCTTCTGATTTCAATTTGATATCAAACTCAGGAAAGACATGTGCTCAAGCCGAGCAGCTGACTGTAAGTTTAGTTTAGCTCTCTCGCAGAGCTTTCCTTTCTGCTTTCAAGTTCAGCGGAGTCTAGGTCGAAAGACAAACCTTGGAATGAGTTAATGCTGATGGTATTGTGTATTTCGTGCATTTAGGCACACAAGTATTGCATTATGCGCGTTGAAGGTTAAAACAACTTTTGTTATTACTGATATGTGTAATATGTCATAGCAGAAGAGTTGAGTGAATGTTACGAGACTACAAACAAATAGGGAACATGCCTGCGTAGTTTTTAATATATGTACCAATCTACCAATATAAAATGAGAATGCCATGTGCGAAATGACATTTCGGCTCATTCAAATCGCACGTATTTTTCTCTCGTGGTAAGGAACGGGAGCGTTCCAATACTCATTTCGTGTGCTCTCCGGAAAAAAATTGAACTGGAAGCCGAGCGGGCATTGGACTCATGATTTATTCATTGAAGTTTGAGAGCCGTGTAATAAGTAATACTCTGGATGATTACCGAACCAACCTACAAAAAGGTAATGGACTGATAGGGAAATTGTGTACACATGTATTAAAGTACATAGAACGGAAATAGCTTTAGATAATAATAGAGGGAATTAATAATAAAATCCGACACAACTAGATATTTTCTTAGCATTAATTCGTGTACAGAAAAGACCGTAGTAATATAAGAGACAAGCACGCACTTCTATGCGGTATGTACTCACTCTCATTCATCGTATACATATAATTACAATCACAGAAATAACCAACATTTCTGTTGGATATAAAAATGCGTATTTGGCATTGTCAATGGTAAACATTTTTTTGATGTGACCAACTTGCATTTTGTGCAGTGCACCTTTCCTGCCGGGTCTGACTCACTCACTGACTGACGGCTGTGGCGATGGCTCTACTTAAAATTCATTCAGAGATACCCACGTAGCGAACACACTCGAGCTCACACACTCCGTCTTTCATTCATTCAATTTCATTTTCATATATTGGCTTGATTTCCATGTGGCTTTTAGTGTTTACTTGTGTTTTCATTAACATCGCGAACTTGGTTGCCTACTACTTTACTTGGTTTTTACTCGAACGCGGCAGCTCTTGTCAGAGTTTGGCATACGCATAGAGAGAGAGAGAGGCGATACGATGCGATACTCACACTATTACTCCTATTATTATTGCACACGTTGTAACTTGTTACACAAAAAAATAAATAGTGTGCGAGGCGGAGGGCAAGATAGGGAACGCAGTTTTATGAATGATATGTGTCTGTTTATAAAATGTGTAGAAGTGTAGGTAATTACTTCTCGGCTCTGCTTAAATTTCATGAGCTCACATTGCACTCACAAGCTTTTGTTGCCGCCACTCGAAGACAGATGCATACCTTTCTGTAATTTTCTTGTGAGCACACACATTTTTAGATTGTAAATTACCACAAGAAGGAAATGTATTGAGGGAATATAATATGCGTGTTTCTCTCATGTCATTCGGTAATGATAATGAACTTGATGATGATGTAACATGAAATGAAATAATAATGATTTATTTTCTTTCTCTTTTCCTCCTTTCCCTTTCCGGATGATGATGGTTGACCACACGACAGATTTGTCCTGAGTATGTACGAAGATGCACTTAAGATTAAGGCGGAATCCAAGTCTAAGAAGCCGCAAGACTTGATCAAATTGGACCAATGGTAAGTTCCCTTTTTGTGTTGTTTTGAGATAATTTTTGCTTAAACGTGCATCTTGCATTACGATCATTTTACACATTTTTAAATGAAATGTAGTTCAGAAATATGGCGAAAACAAAAAATATATATGAACCTGTGATTTAGTTGGTGGACACAACAAAACAATTAGGCATAGTAAAAAGGGCGAAATAAAATATTTTGTTGAAGAACGTAAACAACGTGGCAAACAAGCTCAAAGTCGTATCAAAGTAATGAAGTCAGAGAGAGAGAGGGTAGAAAAACAGTGTGTTTTGTGAAGGCAGAGAGTTGCTTCATCCATTCCATCCAACTCGGCAAAGATGTGTTTTTCCTCTCTACCGTCTCTCTCTCTCTCTCTCATATACGTCAGTCATATTCGTAATGGCTGCCTCAGATATACGTATTACACAACGAATGTATATAGCTCCACTTGAGTATAGTCTGACCTCTTTCATATGCATATCTCTATGTACTTTGCTCCCCACACGTATACGATAAATAGCACCGTTCCCATTTCCCCTCTCGTCGAAGAACGCTCTGAAAGAGACATCGAAGGAGAAACCCTGCGTTCGAAAAGCGTTCGCTGGTCTTGTGACCGGTCACAGCATGAAAAAAAGATCACCACGATAAAAGTTGTGGAGCTTGTAGCCAGCGAAGGAGGAAAGAAAAGAGAAAAAATAGGGTACCACTCTTGGGTTGTTACTTCGTATCGCATTCGCAGTAGAAGTTGCTTGCGCCTGGTGATTCAAACAGGACGAAAATATTTTCTTGGAAAGCTGTAGTTAGTGGCTCTTATTCCATATATGCGAGAGTAGTGAGAAACGAGAACTTGAAGGCTGACGCTGACTCATGAAAAAGCCAAAGCCAGTGGAATGGAAAAGAGTAGTGTAGGCAGCAGCGGAGAGCAGCTTTTTGTGGAAAGAGAGAGAGAGAGAGAAGTGGTAGGATGTAGCCTGCTGTAGGGTATATAAAATTCAGCACGTCTGCTGCCGTCATACGTACATAAATACATAGCACAGTATTATTATCTGCTTTTTCAAGGCATGACGAATAAAAAGGAAAAGAGAACAGACAGGCAGCTTTACAAGCAAGAGAGTGCTATAAAAGCAGGACGTTGTTTCATATAAAAAGCATACTTATCTCTCTCCCAGCTCGATACTCATTTTATATGCCTATAATCCCCTATAAGAATATAGGAGAGCTCGTTATTTATATGGTCTTTCGCAACGCAGCGCAGGCAGCAGCAGTGGTAGTGGTGGTGATGGTGTGGCGTACGTGGCTTTCAGCTTGCTTTGCTGCTTTTGTAAAGGACGACAGAAGAACGAAATGGATTCTCCTTTTCTAGATTGGATTGGATGGTTGCTGCTGAGTTCATGCTCTTGGGCAATGGCATGGCATATAAGCAGTAGAGAATAGAGAACACGGCACTCACTCAGCAGCAACGAAAATTTGTGCTCTATTCTCTCCCTTGAACATACATATATCGAGGCAAGAGAGGATATGAGAGTAGGGAGAGAGAGAGAAGGGTAGGAAAAAAATAAGGATAAAATTGCCTGTTCTCTGCTGCCTCTGCAGCTGCTGGTTTGGTTTTCGTTTCGTCAGAGTAGTTGCTGTGCTGTTGGAGTTGTTGTAAAGGACAAAGTTATTCAGAACGGATGGATCAAATGGCATAGTCATATTCTCTCTCTCTCCTTCGTCGCTCCTCTCTTGTATTTCAACTCGAACGTTCGAGCTCGCTTTTGCCTTGCTTGTCTGCTTACTTTTCCTCTGACGCATACACATATAATATCCTTATCCTAAATAGCACTCACTCACTCACCAGAGAATGAATAATGCTTCGTGTCTGCCGTGCTCTGTACGAAAGGAACGTCGTAGTTTTCGTGCGCTGTGGGGTGATACTGATGTTGATGATGATGGTGATGTGATGGCACACAATTCCACCTCTCTATTTTTTCCAAAGCAGCGCACACTGTGAAGCGAAGCCAAGCCAGCAGAAGAAAAAAACGTACATGAGTTTTTCTCTTCTATTCTACACAGCGCAGCAACACAGCAGAGAAAAAGCAAGAGATAAAAAAGAATATTTTCAACTTTATGTACTCTCATGTACCTAAAGAAGAGCTCTTGTGTTTGTGCATCAACGTAGCACATAACCATGATCGCGATGATGATGATGATGAGAGAACCTTTTTTCTTGGTATCATACTTTTTAATGGCTCACAGCAGAGTAGAATATTATTGAGAATTTCTCATGTTCTTAATGGCACGACACCACAACCACATTATATTCTCTATCTCCTCTTGTTCTCTTCTTGGCTGAGTTGTGGAGCACACACTCATACAGCTCTCTGTGTACATGCTTGGTTTTTGTCTTGAAATCATTTTTCAAGACGATGATGGCAAAGTAAATGAGTGTTGTATGCAAGACTCTCATCATCATGCAACGCCAAGGAGTGTTTGCATTCGCAAGTGCTCAAAAGTCAAAAAAGTCTTCTTAGCATGAACTTTACTTTATGGCAATTTAAAATGTGGAATGCATACATATACCTTTGGATTAATGCTGTGCCAGGCTGCCTACCTTTTAGCCTTAGCTCTAAAGAAGTTAATTACTTGACTCTAACAGTATTTCTCATCATCAGTTCTCATCATCATTTACGGCTTACTGCAACAACGCTAAGTGCTCAGAGTCACAATCCCGAGCTACTATCAGATGTTGACGGCACATGACTATACGAGGCTCTCGCTTGACAAAGGAAAAAGAGTACATTTTATATGATGCTGGCTCAAGAAGACGAAGAAGGTTGGAGGCAATTGGGAAAGCAGTAAAATGCAGACAGTTCATTTCCGTTTTGAAATTTGAGCCACGCCAACACACATTAACTAACAATGCCTTCATGCAAACACTCAATTGTAGATTTTTCCTTTGTCTTCGAATCGTTCCTTCTGATATCATTCATGAACACAACTTGGCTGGCACACCTTGGCAAATGGTGCAGTAGGTAAATAACAATATAATGAGGTGTGTTTGTTTCCTCCAAAAGCTCACTTCTTTACTGCCTGCGTTGCAGAAACGAACTAACCAAGATTGTATTTTCCCCTGGGTTTATGAGGCTATCGTGTTATTTTTTGTTTTGATTTGCACGTTGTGAGAGTTTAGGATTGTCTAGAAAAATGAGTTGTTTTTCCACAACCTTTTTGATTTGTAGATACATATTATATGAAGTCCTTCGTTGTCTTTCTTCTACCACATGGTATCATAACTTGTATAATACGCATTTTCAACATCATTTGTAGAAAACACTCGATAAAAGGCCAAACTACTCAAAAGTGAGCTCCATCAGATATATTCTGTTCGAGAGCACGTTGCAAATGTGTATGCAATGGCATTTACTAGATTTTATTTGCATTTTACCTTGCAGCTCCACTGCGCACTTTTTACACTGATTACGATTAGGCCATTGCTGACTGTGTTGCTTGTGTAATAATGTGAATGATGATGTGTGATTATGGATGAAGCACGAAGCGTAGTAAATACTGTGTTGCGGTGAAATTCACCACAATAAATAAGCAAATTTTTTTCTCTGTTAACGTAACTTGCAAATATTATTTTTCCAAATGCCTCGCTACAACTGTGATTGGGAAATGGGCATAAAAAGGGAAAGCAGATATGATTTCTTGTGTGATTTCTTCTTCGAAATATCAGCTACTCACTGTGGCTTACATAAAAGTATATGTTTTGCATCATTCTAGGAATCATCCATTATTTACCTTTTACAATCGGATATGCGTACCCTACTACCGGTGTTTTGATCGAATTCTTGGAAGCTCGCACATGGCACGACAACAGACTTGAACACAACATATGATTTAGCAGATCCTGCACATAAGTACATGTAATAAGATGGAGACAAGACAGAAATGGCATATATGAGCCGAGCTGTGCACGGTGGTACGAAGATGAATATACTTAGTTTAGAAACTGGAACACGTGCTTCAGAGAGAGAGAGAGAGAGAAAAGGAGAAAAGAGTGAGGAGTCAGACTCCAGAGAAATCCGGTGATCTTGTTGCTGTTTCCAACACTGCATATTGTTCAAAATGTATGTATTCCTTGAGAAAGGCTACGCACACAATCCAAACGATCACACGTTTCACTCTGAGCAACTACTACTGTACGAATGAAATGAATTCTATCCATATACGAGTGCGTGTAATATATATATATATATAATGCCCATGATGTGAGAGATGTTTTCCTAGAGTTCGGTTACTTTTTGTCTATAGAGGAGTACTTGAGTCACTCCTTCATACATGCACAAATAGTAGTAGTAAAGTTGTGGAAAGCGGATGGTACCACTACTACTATTTTTTTTGTAGTAAATGTGTTTCACCAGTGTGTAATCTGTTGCTTTCGTCCTAGTCACTGCCGTTCATCCATTCATTCTGGTTAATAGTGGTAGTACGACGAGTATGAGTACCACAACTTCGTATAAAATAGACAAGGGAAAAGATTCCACTTTCTTTCTTTTCTTACTTCGTCTGTGTCGTCATCGTACGTAAAACGCGAGGTTTCACCATCACCATCATATCATTCTCCATACCACGACCGTCTGTTCATTTATATAGAGTCTTCCTCAGATACTCGCATACTACCGCGAGGTCTTGTACACATTTCGCTTTTCTCTCTGATCTGCTTACATGCTCATCTGGTTTCGGGTTCAATGGGTATGAATGAAGGATTCCTTGGAAATGTGAATGAAAATGAATGAAAAGCGGGATGGGATGTGTGGAGTAACGGAGGGACTAGAGGGACACGTCAATGCATCTTTTTATTTCGTATATTATGTGATTCGATTTTGCAATGAACTCCTCCTGTGCATTCGGCCGAGGAACGTGTGGAAGGAAATTGGGTTACCCAAAATTCCACCGTTACCCTCTGAAATAACTTGAAGTGTTTGTAGAAGGGCTTATGAAACATGTAAAAAGTGTATCAATGTAATGATATCATCGTGATTTCAAAGCCTGTATTGAGCATCGACTGAACCACTACTCGACGTGGCATTGACAATGAAACTTTTGCAAACTTAGGTAGCACTCGTATTTATCAGCCCGAGTAGAGAAGGGAATATTGGCATAGGTTAAGGTAATGGGGATATAACATATTATCACATCGATTAGTAGTTCCTGTGTATACAAACATGAAATATATTTGAGTACGAGCAAGTTCATGTTTAATGAAGATAGCGAAACAGTCACTCTGTCTGAGTCTGAACCGAGGTAAAAAGTCCTTGGGCTTCCCTTTCCTTGTTTTATAATACGTACCTTGTGAGGTTGATGGATAGGAGAGTATCACCAAACAAAATGTGTTCTAAAATGTGGTGTGGCATAAAGTGTAAGAACTAGAGTAGGAGTAGTAATAATAATACGTTACTTCGATCGAGACTGCTGTATTTCTCTTGGTTGCAGTGGGTGATGTAAGCCTCGTACTATTACATTACTTTATAATAAACCGTTGCGAATGCATAAAATATACGAAAAGTGTACCTATTTCTCTATCAGACTATATCTTTGTAAGTGACGGCACGGTCAATTCAATTCGATTTCATTTCGCCTTGACTCGATTCATTCATTACAATAAACCTTATATACTGACTGACGTGAGCTGTGAGATGGGTGCATTCAATATTTAGCATGTTTCTCGTGAACCAGTCATTCCTACTTTTACTTTCATTTGAGCCATTTACTTTTTGCAGAGGTTTATCTCATTTAAAAAAAATGGATATAGGTTTGTATGCATGAGTACATGAGCGCATTCCTTATCGTGTAAAATTTAAGCTCTATTTACTTCTTGAAAACAAGACTCACTCGCAGTCATCATCAACAACACTTGCACTTCGGTACAGAGAATGCGAAATGATGTTAATGGAAATTATTTAAAGAGGTTCTGAGAATCCACTTATAGCCAGTTTTACATTGCCAGTTATAGTCGCTCATTTACTGGCATGTACTGCAATAATGTGCAGTGCATGCAGTATCGCACGATGTAATAATGTTGGATTAGCTGTATCACAGATGTAACACGATTTTCTTGAAAATTAAAGTGCAAGGAAGAATGCAGCACGGTGTAAGATGATTCAGTCAATGACATCAACTTGTCTCTGAGTTATTTTATGATGACAATGAACAGAATTACAAAAGAAGAAGCCATCCTTATGCCGTGTCTCATTGCAAATAAAGGATCTTTACCTTCAGTCTCAGTGTTGCATGTAAGACAGTGTATTATATTAAACTAATACACAGAGAGTGAAGGAGTATAGGGAGTTGAGTCACAGTATTTGGATTTACATGCATATATGAGTCAGTACATGACACACAGTCACACAAGGAATTTAAGATACGCCGACTTTATGAATGAAGAACGGTGCAGTTCACCTACAGACAAAATGTCGACAAAAATCAGACGACCTCGGGAAGGTTATTATCATTGCACACAAGAAAGATTGCATGGCATGAAGTGGAGTAGTAGTAATCACTATCAACAAGCGATCGTTTGTACTACGGAACGGAGGAATTTTTTTTGGCGTGTTGATGATGGTCTGAGGATATATATCGGTATATAGTGTTGAATGTTGATGTTTGGCTGATGATGATATATTATGTTGTGGGCTCAATTTCAGAAGTTGCTCATATTATGCATACTTATACCACTTTTACAATTTCCCTGTGCACACATAGGCTGCTCTCCTATTTTGACTCATTCATGCACTCGGCTGAATGAGCATGTGAGAATGTGAGTATATGCCGAAATGAACGAAAAAAATGTGCATGCTCCATAGGTACATTTTAATGTGTGAAATGCTTGTTTCTGAGAGAGGGAAGTAATAGTGTAGCGTACGAGAGATTGTTATCTATCACTTTTATCGTATTCGCATAGCGGAAGAAAAATAACTGAAATAAATGAATGAACTTGCGTACGCATATTAATTCATATAGGTTATGTAATTTGAGCAAGAGCAGCACATGTATATTCTCCTTTTCCATGTGCGACAACAACAAAAAAAGTAGTCAAAATGACTCATCGTCATCATATCAATGTATCCAGCCAGACGTGAGCTAGACGAGATGCACTTTTTAAAAGGTCTTGTGTAAAAATCATTATTAATATATGCGTATGTGTGTGTAAAACTGGTGGAACTTCAAGTTTTGTCTGTATAGGTATTAGGGATTTCATAGAGACATTAGGACATGATATGACGGATCATTATAGAGATGTTAGGAAGGAATGAGAAGTCAGTAGGTGGTGGACTAGTGGTTCGCTGGCCTGGCATATTGTAGCAAACAAGTGGAAAAAAGGAACAGTTTTTATGAATGAGTCTCGTTACTGGCTGGGAACGTTGGATGTGCATAAATTCTTCTTCTTTTTCCTATGGAGCATGTATCCAGCAGTATCAATATACTTACGACGATAGTTGTTCAAATGGTAAAAGTAGTAGCCGTTGTGTGATGTTAGTAAGGATGATGATGATGACGACGACGATGAGATCCCTTTTTGCTCACAAGTTTACGTTGTGGTAGGCTTCGGTTCCCAGTCATTCAGTTGAGTTCACCCAGTGTGAGGTTCAACGCTCCAATAAGAGACGGGGAAGCAGGAGGAGTAGTCCTCATTGTAAAAGTGTGAGGTGTTTGTCAGCAGTCAGATGATGGAGAAATAAAAGAGTATCAGCGAAGATGTCTGGCGTTTTACGTATGTCCATGTGTATGTGTGAACTCGGTGAACTGTTTATGCACTGATTATGTATGTATGCGTTGGGAGAGATAGAGGAGCTTGCGTAGTATAATGTCTTCGGAGTCTATGGAGTAGTAAGTAGTAGGGTCAGATTTTTATATGAAGGCCGTTTGTTCGCTACGTTTTGTCGTAAAAATGTATGCCGTCACGCAGAGAAGGAACTGCTGGAGCATTGGGGTAAATGTACAACATATTTTGTTTCGCTCTGAAGTATCTAGTAGTGCAAGAAATCAGGTGGTATATGCAAGCAAGTGCCAGTCCTGTGGTTCATGGGCAATTCCCTTCACTCATGGTGTCTCCTCGGAGGAGGACGGAACTGGGATTTTGTGGCTTTCATGAAATGATCCTATGCAAGATGCAGCTGTATAGAGCATTGATGTGATTTTGGTATGCAATGCGGTGATGCTGAACATGTGCTTTCTCTTTTTCTTTACTAGGTTCCAACGTGAGTTTCCCAGCAAGATCAAGGCTCGTGGAAAGGACCCTTTTATCAATCATGATGAACTTGTTCAATGCATGAAGTGGAAGCTTGCGGTAAGTTTAGATCTTTGTTACACGAAAAGAGCATCTTTTTCTAAATTCATACGCATTTCCTCCATGCATGTTTCGGTATGGTTGAATTGAACTAAATTTTTAATTGTCTTTTGAATACAGAGGGGAAAGTTCCGACCAAGGCTCAAGGAGCTGGTCACCATGAACTCGCCCAGAGTTGTGGAACAAGAGTCAAAGAAAGCCTTCCGTGCTCTTTTCAAGAAAGATGACCTCGCTGCTGCTATTCAGTATCTCTGTAATCTCAAGGTATGCGAGAAAGAAATTTAATTTAAAATGTGCATCATTTGTTTATGAATCAAATTAAACAGAATATTTCGTATTGAATTAGGGCATCGGACCTGCCACCGCATCAGCTATAGTCACTGCTGCAGCTCCTGATCGAGCAGCATACATGGCAGATGAATGTCTGGCTGCTGTTCCAGAAATTGAGGGTATTGACTACACCTTGGAGGAGTATCTCGAACTGTTGAAACACATCCGTCAGGCTGTGCAAAGATTAGGAACCACTGATTTCACACCACATATGATTGAGTTGGCCTTGTGGACGCACAATGTATTACTACAATTTAAGCCTGAACTTCTACAGAGAATGCCTAATGAAATCGTAAGTTTCCTCATTGTCACCTGATACACTATCAGCTACTGGATTTTCATTCTATGGAAATTCCAGCCAGATTCTGATAGAATCAATGCAAATCTTTGTATGACAGAACGACACTTGTGTAAACTCGCAGGCGCCCCAAGAAGACTCATTAGGGTCTACCATTTCTAATGGTTCTAAGGATGTTGATGAAGATTCTAACTCTAACACAGGGTTGAACCAAGGTAAACCACTTTTTATGCCTTAAACCGAGGAAACTTACTCATGTGTAACGGTCTTAATTCTTAATAATACTAATTTGTATGTAATCATTGTAGACGTTTCACCGAATGAAGATTCAAACCTTGGTACTGAATCCGAGAGGGGAGAAGATTCCAATTCAGTCGACGCTTTCCGAGGTACTTTGTCGTGAAATTTGATTCCATTCATCATTCAAACTCCAGGAATTGTTCGGCTAATAGCATATTATCTCTGTTTCCATTAGCACATGTGAAAAAGAATGGACTGGGGGCACTGAACAACACAGACTCGAATGACTCGTCATCCTTACAGAATGGTCAGCTTTCTTCCACCGAAGAAGAGGCAGTTGTACAAGTTGGGACGAAACGGGAATCACCAGTAGATGACGAAGAAGGAGACTCCTCTTTACCCTCTGACGAGCCTTCAATAAAGAAGGCAAAACTTGTCGATGGGGAGGCAAACCAGAATCTTGAGACTTCCCTTGAACCTATCGCAGATACCACCCCAGTCGCTGTAGAATCAACAAATGGTGACGGTCATTGATTTTTAAGCGCTAAGTTGTAATTGTGTATAATTACATAAAATTCTTAATTAAGAGTATATAGTTATATATACGTTATTTATAGAGGTATGATAAAAGCGAATGGGTTATCGAAACGATTTTTCTCCAAAACAATCCATGATTTCAAGGAAAAGTGCGGTTTCGTTTTAGAAGGAAATTATACTTCGAGTAGCAAACTGAAAGAACTATATTCACCTATATACATTATAAATATGAAAAGCTAACAACTTTAAAAAGCATCACTTACTCCACCAACAGAAGAAAAACTATATACTAGGTAAACTCACATCCGTAATATTTAAACGGCTCCATCGTGCTAGGTATATGTTTAAAACTGCTTTATCAACACATACTAATTACCAGCAACCACACCGATTAATTATTCTTATTAACGACGGTAATAAATCCATATTGCTCGCGAAAGGGAGCGATTGGACCAATCCTAACACATTAATCGATTGCGAAAAATTGGAAAAATCATTACTGATCATAACTATCTATATGTAAGGTGTATAATGTACATTTAAAGTAGTGAGTTAGATATCACTGTAACAAAAGAAACGGAGGATGTCTTGTGTTTGTTTCTTCTGTCATGGACCCATATTCATGGCAAAACAATTTACCATTTTTTGTGCTTTTTGTACTACCCATTATGCATTATACCTTTTAAGATGTCGAATTTCTATCTAGTAGCTACATATATTCGTTAAAAATATCAGTGAATTTTATCTTATATGGTAGACTACTGTATTTATGGCGAATTGAAAGAACTGGAAATATATATCTTGGGTACTGTATCGCAAGTTAATCCTTTGCGACGTTTTTGTGAACGCAATGACTGTTGTAACTTATCAGTGTATGGTTCCTCCTTGCTGTTATTGTTGTTTTTACTATATATTACGATAGGAAAGTTTAGGAAACCAAGTCCAGGAGAAAGGGCTGACTGCAAGAAGTGCAAACTACTATGCATGTGCATGCATGTACAGTAAAATATATTTGATGATGATGTCCATGATGATGTCATTTAATACGGTTAGGCTATATACAAAAATGTGTCCTGGTTTGAATTTTCAACGAGAGAAGAAGAAGAAGCATATACTTTAGGAAAATTAATTTTTATTACTTTTACTTACAAAAAGAGAAATAAACTTACGGTTATGTTGTTTGTTTTCTAGAACATTTATGAAAATCCGAGAGATACATAATACACTGTATTAAAAAAACTGAACTACTCCTCGCTACGAGATATATAAAAACTATATATATATTATATTATAAGATGAAGGTCTTTTTTCGATCGTGAATGATAAATTTAAACACTGGATACTTACAAGCTGTATTATTATGATTAGCTATCACAACTACATAGTTATTACGACGCTACGAGTTGGTATTAACGTTGTCTGCATGGCTATTTAGATTGCATCTTAAACGCAACAGTTCGGCTTTCAGAAACGATTACACCTCAAAGCTTTGTTCCTTCGTTGGTAAAAGTTAGTGTGCGACAGTGGCGATGAGACGTCGAGTTTTACGTTGTTTTTTTGTATCATAGTATAAGTGTAGTAGAGGTATGAAGTATCGATAGCAGAACTTGCTTCTGTTGTACATGTATAAAAAAGAGAAAGCAGGAAAAAACATCGCAAAATGCTGAGTAAACACAAGTTATCAACAACAAAAAATTGTATCATTGTACTGTTTAGTGTAAACATTCCTATATTAACTTGTCCTACGTAAGTGAAAGCATATTATGAAGGTAATATGTTACAATTTATTATAAGTGAAAATGATGAAATAAATATGCAAGAATCTTTTCGTGGCGGAAGCTCCTTTTATAATATGGAAATCAGAAAAATGATATATGGTTGTTTCGTCAGTTTTATTTTCATCAATGCTGGAGATGTGAAGATGCATACACACGACATGAGATGTATGATGAGTATGCATGGAAGAAGTAGAAATTGTTTATTTTCATATCTTACGAAAATATCATATATCAACAAGGCGTGTATGCGAGCAACGCATAAAAAATAAAAACATAACAAATTAAGTTAAACATAACTTAAAGCTAGTTTAGGACAACGGACAACAACGACGACTTGGCAAGCTTCGAATGCATATATCAATAACTTAATGTGAATGAACAACAAACTATATAAAACTACCCTAAAACAGTTTGTAGGCTAGCTTCATCCTGGCGCTGGTACAAATATCTGGCTTTCAAGAGAGTATCATTTTTTGTAACAAAAATAGTTCAAATGTTAAGAATAATCAAGATGGAAAAACATATAATTACAGCAATATCTTAATATTCAGATCATTTATATGGTTCATATACCTTTTTTCCTTCGGCAACACAGAAAAATAAATAAAATGATCTCATAAGTTGACGATTTTTTATAGTTTACGTAAGTAACGCTCTGAATATACTCGCAGCACTCATTTCCCCAGGAGGGATCCTGTCAATCAACTTCCCCTTCAATTTCTCGGTTTGCTGAATGACCAGATTATGGAAAAGATTCTCGAGCTTTTTCACTCGACATTTGTAGTGCACGGCACACATCCCATTGGAAAATTTGGAGGGATTCGTGTTGTACTCGTAGTAATACTGATTGGCATTGTGGAACTTGTGATGAGCCTTGTTCTTCATCATTTCCGTCACTTTGCGGAATGTCTCCACTTTGGGTTGTAGTGGCTCAGGCCAGAGTTTAGCGAGAAGCCATGCCGCAGGGGAAGCCATCGACGGAGCGACGCGTGACACCATCATCCCAGTATCGCAAATGAATTTATCCATGCACTGATCAACATCCTTCCAACGAAGGGCAGCAAAGTCAGATGGGATTTGAGACATGATGTCATCGATAGTTTCCTATTTTGACAAAGAGCAAGGATTGAAAAAAACTAAAGTGAAAGGCACTGAGGAAATCTGACACGACTTGGGGCGAAGTGAGATTGTCTTTGCCAAGTGCAACATGTCGGCTAGAGAATCACGTTTGATGCTGCTATAATGTTACCTGCAAGAGCGTCTTTGAAGAAGTTGGCACCGCTCCCGATGACAGATCTCTCTTCCTTCTCCCATTTGGAATCGTAATCACAGGTACTGGGAGAAAGAGGAGAAGTAGTAAAGGGAGCAATAGAGCTCCGAGGAGCAACAGAGGAGCCAAAGCCAACAGAGGAAGTAAGATTGGGGCAAGGGGGGCTAAGGCGAGGAGACCAAGACCTTTCACCGCTTTCAACCCCTTAAAAAATTTAAAATGATTTAATATGAAATAAACCTCTAAAATCTTTTGAATAAAACCCAGTCATAAAAGGAAACCCACCTTAAGTCCTTTCAAGCCCTTAAGACCCTTCAGACCCAAAAGACCTATGAGTTCCTTAAAATCGCCCCCTCCAAAGCCGCCTTCATCATCTTCTTCGGCACCCCAACCACCTCCGGATCCGCCATATCCGCCGCCTCCACCTTGAGTTTGCTACATAAAAAATTCCGGTTTAAAATGTTATATGAAAATGAATAACCACATCATTGTGGAAATATTGATTCTCTACAAAATGCTTACCAGAACAATTGGAGGAATGGCATATTGTGGATTAGGATATCCACCACCGGATGCAGAACCTCCGTATCCTCCGCCTCCACCGCCAACTGATGGTGCTCCATATGAACTCGCCGCACCAACTGATGCCCCACCACCGCCTACACTGTAACTTGAACCACCGCCGGCACCTCCTCCTCCAGGATTGTAATCTCTTGCTTGGCGAGATGTGCCAACGAAGCTGCTAGTGCTCACACTTGCACTGTTGCTGCTGCTTGCTACTGGCACAGAATCGTTCCCGGATGGAGGAGACACTACATTGCTGCTCGTAATGCTGGTCAAGCTTTCCGAATCACTTGATGAGTACACTGTGGAATTATACTTCTTGCAAGACACATCGCTCACAAGAGACACTCCGAGGAGAAATAGGATTAACCCCAACTTATTATTGGCACTTTTACTCCTTCGTGAAAGGTGGCCATCGAGGCCAAATGTCCTGGAACTGAACTTCATTTTATGCTTTTTGGAGTATATTATTATTTATTTCACACTGAAAATGTTTTCCCCACTCAATCCATTTACAATGGGCACATTCAGGAAACAAAGACTGTTTCTTGAAAACTTTCACGATTTCCTTTCTTGACTTTTTGCAACTATCTACGCCAAATGGCACTAAAAAAGCTTTTATCTAAAAAATATAACAAAAATTGTAGCGATGCATCAGCTTCTTTTCTTCCGTCCAAGTCGTCGTCGTGATCTTGAGTAAAGACGGGAAGGGTTTGAGGGGATGATGGGCTATTTATACCCTTCTTTTTCGAAGTCATCAAACGTCTCTTCCAATCCCTCGTCTTGTTGATTTCCTTTTTTTTCTTTTAATCATACTCGAACCTATTATTGCAAATAGATAAATGTTACTTGATTGTGTATATACAGCATGTGGACTTCTTCAACAAGCAAAAGCAAACGTGTTGTAAAAAAATCTCTGCACACTTATTGCTAAAGTATGCATGTGTGTGTGCTAGCTCTAGGCCCTTTTTGTGATTCAAGTATTAAATCGGGGGATTACGGATGTATAACAGCCATGTGCATGTGTTATATTTAGTACTCTTCATCATCGTCTAACTACCTATTTTAGGTATCCTCGAAAAGAAGCAAAAATTTGTGCTGTTGGTGACGGCGTCAACGACGATGATGGTGCGGAATGATCACGACGTTGCATTTCAGGCTGGGGACGACGACAACGCTATACCACGCTACTACGAGAAAAGCAATAAGATATGCATTGCGCTGCTCAAGTGCATTAAAAAACATCAACATGAAGGATGAGCATCCCAACACACCATCAGAGAGTTGGTGAGCAACATGCCATTATTTATCTAAAGACTAGTGTGATAGTTTGATAGTAGTCAAAATCAGAGACGAAAAGGATATAAAAATAGGAAAGATATGCATGCATCCCATTATCACTCATTGAAGCTCTCCTATTTTCCCCTGCGTATTTTCTCCTCTTTATACCCGTTAACAAAAAAGTATCAACCCCAAAACTACACCCCTTCTTCATAAAAAATATTCCGTCTCAAGTCAGTCAGTGAGTCAGTGCTGGCAAAATGAGAGAGAGAGAGAGAAGATAGCATTTTGAAGTTTGTTTATTGTATTTTTATTTATTACCAGCAAGCCGACAACTTTTCGAGAGAAAAACGCAAGCCCTGTAAAATGGAGGCAACCACCAAAGAACACCAAACCGGGGGGATGACAATCACCCTGGTTTATATATTTTTATATGAAGGCACACATCATGTGTGAAGTACAAACAAGCACATTTATATATTTCTCTACACGTTTTACCTGTCATGATTAATACCGATGCATTATTATGATTATTATTGCTTTTACTGTTGAGAACATGAGGATGAGGATGACGTAGGGGACGACGACGACGTTGAGGATGGAGAATGGAAGTGTATGCTATGGATTTTTCTAGTGTATGCATTTATAATAATATATTGTTTCCCATTATCTCCCTTTGCTGTTGACCAACAATGACGGTGAGATGTGTGTAGCCTTAAATCGGGGATGTGTCTATGCACGTCTGCAAGTTGTTAGCAAAGCAGGTGCCATATATAGAAGCTTCACATAGCGATGAGACGGAACATGATGTCCGATGGCAAATAATAACTCGGATAATAATGGCCCTTGTGAAATGTTGAGAAAAAAATTATAGCAAAAAATGCTTGCAGTTCTCCCAAAATAGAAAAATGTATGTATGTGCAGGATGCACCTTTATCTAGAGTATGCGTCGTGGCAGAGCACAAGTATGTGTGTTTGGAAAACGTGCTTCTTGAACTTCATTTTCAAAAGGATATATGGACTTGATATATATTTTTGTTGGTTTGAACGTTTCAAGAAGTGAGATCTGTTGAGAAAAAGTTCCTCTTTTATGACGTATTGTACCCTTGTAACTTCGTAACATAATACCGAAAAAAATTGCTGACAAGATACGTTCGTGGACCGTGACCAAATAAGAGATGAATTGAATGAATAAGCTAAATGAAGGAGTATTTTTTCTTTCTAAAGAGACGACGGCGGACGACACAATAAACTTGTAATAAAACGTAAGTTTAACTCTATTCTCGTCGTCGTTGTCGTCTCCTTTTCAAAGAATTAATTTATTGAAACGGAAAGGAAATGCATGCATGCATGCGTGCATAAGCGTTTTCGTTCTCTTCTTAACGCTGTTACGTGCGGTGCGTGCACTATGACTATTCAATTATTTTTGGGTTTGGTGCAGTGCGAAAAAGGATAAAAAAATATAAATCTTCACAACTCCTCTTTAGAAAAAAAGAGAAGGAAAAGTAAAAGAAGTGAAACTACTGCAGATGAGCAGCACTCACTTTTCTTCTTGTCGTGATGATGTGACGTGTGTGATGTGTGGTATTAAATAAAAAATATAGGAGGAGGAATTTGAATGACAAAAATAGAATTCTTAAGAAGTTCTCTGTCTCACACACACTCATAACTTGTTGGTTTTTAATGGTCCTTTATAGTTGTTTGTTTATGGTGGTAGAGAAGGATAGATATCCGGATCCGGTTTAGTGGCGATTGGCGATGACACTTACGCTGAGAAATTTTTACTCGCATTTCGCTTACATATGCTTTCTTTCTAAAGTTGGTAGAAAATTTTAATTTCTCGCCTGTAGCAATATTATGCAGTGATATTGCCAAATAGAGAGAGAGAGAGAGAGAGAGAGAGAAATGTGTGAGAACTAGACATGTTCACATGTTTCGTATGATCGATTACATTTTCAAAGATAACTTTCATAATTATGCGCACATATTTGGCGATTTATGGTTCTCTTGAATATATGCTTCAACGATTTACGGTTTCCCCTTGTAATCATGAGTGACATCATTATACAACCAAGTTTCCTTTAACATGTTTCTCAATAGAATGGGTTTTATTCGTCAATTCGTCCTAATTGCGAAATTTCGCCATTATTGCCAAGCATAATCTTTGCTTAGTTCCACGGAAAATGACCACCTATTATACATTAGTGATTCTTTATTTTATAAATTTTCTACGAATAGTCGTCCAAATTTTCAATAAAATCTACCATAAACCTTTATTTGCAATTGCATATGAATCACAAATAACCGAATGCTATTTATAGTTTCAATCTTTATATTAAATGCCATAATTTGTAATTTTAAACTCATCTCGAGACACTGAACGTGAACTTTTCTCTGCCTTTCCTGTCGAAGTGGACATAGTTCCACTTGAAAAATCATATCTCCGTGTTCATTCTTTTCCTTTCAAACTTCAAAATATCAATCGGAAACACCTAGATCAATCCATCACTGCAGCTGTGCGTTTGTTACTTCAATAATTTGACACTCTGTTTTGATTCCCTTCAAAAGTCATCTCCTCATCTCTCTCTCTGCTACAAAAAAGTAGGTCTAACATAAAAATGCATGAATGCATTGATTTGTCAATCTAATCTTATTCCCACATCACATCTATTTCGGGACACTAGTACACATCGCAATCAGTCCATATGTAAATCCATACATCACGCAGTCATTATGCACACCACACAAAATATACATTTCGCATATAAACACTCAATCAACCAGTCAAAAAGATTGTTGTATGTATTTATTGATCATCTTCATCATCATCACCATCAAGAGTTCATAATACTCGAGATGGGAACGAGATACCTACAGATTTTCAGAGAGAGAGAGAGAGAGAGAGAGCAGAGCTCCGCAAAAGGAGCACTTTGTTACCGATTTGTTTTCTCTGCGAAGAAATGAATGGACATCAATGTCCGTAGGTGCCATCTGACACGGAGCATCAATAGATTGGCTACATTGAGAAAACGTACAAATGGCTTAATTAAACTCATTAATCATTTTTTTTTCTTCCCCGCTTATTATTGCTACGCACCTGTGAGCAATTAAGTCAGGCAGAAAGATACTATAACTAAATACCACTACGCATATATAAATACCAACATCAATATTATATGCAAATGTAGCACATGTGCAAATAAGAATAGCTAATTCCCCTCTCCCAGTATTATACATTTCTAAATTCGCCCTGTAATAATAATCGTACATTAGAAACCGAAAAGTGTTTCGCCTCATATTTGTTTTTGTTCACTCTCTGTTTATATATATCAAGCATATTACTATTTTAGAAGCAATGACTTTTCATCCGCGCATTTTCCCAATGTCTTGTATGCTCTTGTCTTGTGTCGGGAAACGTTTTCGCCCATTCAAAATCGCATTAATTAAGGTCAGTAACATGTCTGTCAAGAGAGGAAGAAAACCGCACACTATAATCAACAAATGATGAGCTTATATCTTTTGCTAGATATACACCGTGTATATGATAAGATGAGATTGAGATTTTTGACTCGACTTTTTTATCCACCACCGGCTAATCCATCTCCCATTCACGATCAAGGAATAAAGGGAATAATTAACAAAAGCTGGGGGATACATATGTCTGTATAGATTTAGGGAGAAAATGTGATGTCTGTGTTACTATATTCATTTCATGTTTGCACGGAAGCATTTAGCTTTTGATATTGTGATTTGTGATAGGATGTTTGGTTGTGGAAGCTCTACTCTATTCATTCATAAAACACCAAACACCTACTTTTCACGAAACGTTATTTACTTTCCGTTGAAGAAAACCACTTTCTTGATTCTTTTCTCTGACTTTGAATCGGAGGATGGTATCATCGCGCAAAGGGTTGTTGTGTTTGTGTATTTTTGTTGAGTATAATAATATGCTCTATTAGCACTCGTATTATTAGCAATTTTCCATACCATCTGTATCCTTCATTAGAATGGATATTATTTCAAGAGAAAATGTGAATGATTAAGATCATGAGGTACAGACATTGAGCATGATACAAAAAAATGTATGGAATGGAGTTTGATGAAGGGAGCCGGAGCGATACGCGAAGATATGCATGACTAAAATTAAATGAGTTTGTGTGTTTATCTGTATTTGTATAGACAAACAGTATAAACGAGAGAGTTTGCAATTTGTAATGCACTAATAGAGGCACGAGTACACAGAATGAGTTGCAATTTGTGCACTTTATGTGTATAATAATAGAATGAAGAGAAAAAAATCTTTTAAGATGCAGCGAAAAAAATGTTTGTGTGCTTGGGAAAGCATGTATAAGACCATCTGTCGGAAATAAAGTTTGGAGAGAGATTATAATTATAGATGAGATATATGGGAATGTATATTTATCTATGTTTGTACTTGTGTGCACGTGCATACCCCTGAATCTGATACCGCTCATTGAGATAGTATCATTTTCACCTGATTGAAAAATAAACAGGTCACTTTTACTAATACAGATTTGTATCTTCCGATTGTGAAGATCATTAATATTCAATGGCAAAGATGCATTATTAAGGTATTAATAAACTAAGTCATTCATTCATTCTTTCATTCATCAAATATTTGAATGACATTTTTTGTATTGCCACTTAAAGCTTCTTTTTTGTATGTGAAGGAATGTGATGAATAGTCCAGGTCAGCACTTGTTACGCTTTACGGTGCCCTAAATGTTATTCCCAAATGATAAATGTGTGATATCCCCTTGATCAACAACAACAACACGCTGATTAATGAGTTTCACTTATACTCATATAATAGCCACGTCATACTTGAGACCAAGGTGAGTTTGCAAATTCTTGCCCGGAAAAAAATTGTGCCTTGTTAAAAGATCAGGAGCGACAACGACCCTGTACCCATATACTCCTGGTCTATTCCTTTTTCACTCAAAATTAGAAAAAATCTCCGTCTTCACTTTTAACTAATTTTCTTTTTTCATCATTCTTGACATCAATGCAACCTGGCTCGTTTTGTCCTCTCTTGTTTTCTCTTTTTCTCGCTTGCGTAAAAATTTCGTTGGTGTGTGAGAGAGTTCGTTTTTTTACCTTCGAACGCCATTCATTCTTCGCCATTGTCAAAGGCTATTACCTCAAGAAAGGGACAATCTCTGAAAATCATGTTTCGTACAACTAATTTTTCAATTTCAATCACCTCATCTTCTTCCCGTCGTCTGCGGCCTTCCCTTTTTTCAATCCGACGAGAGAAAAAATTTTATGCATCAAAATTAGCCATAAAAATTTATATGCAAATTTAGCTAGCTGCACACACATTTAGCATTTTCACTGTCACCGCTACCACAGCCAATATAAGCGACAGTGTCACTGTTTTCTTCGTACACTGTGAGCCGATTATTTTTTTGTAATGATGAGAAAAAAGATTGTCACTTTTTTCCTTTCAGTCAGGTCGTCATCTTAAAAACTGAATGGTATTGTGCAAGTAAAAGAAACGAGAGAGAGAGAGAGAGAGAGAGATCCTCCTCATCGCCGGTGTTCATCGTCAATCTAAAAATGGGAGAGAGTTCGTTTTCTTCTTTTTTTAACGTCGTTTTCGTCATCATTCTCATCAATTGCCAGTTTCAATATTGCATTACACCAACCAATACATTTTACTTACACTCGCATAGCATATTCTCGCTTTAATACCGGGATCCCACACACAACAATAGGGTTGATGATAATAATTGCGATTTTTTACCCATCATCCTTATCATCATTGTTAGATTTAATATTTTTCCACACTGGGATATGAAGATGATCATGATGATGATGAATATAAAAAATGTATCCCAAAGGGATTTAAAGCCAATATACCAAATTACCAATATATTGTGCCGCTAGTCTGGGCGCTTTATTGGTGGCACGGTGGTGGTGTGGCTTGGCTGAGATTCGTAGCACTGCATAAAAATAACCAAACCACTGAGAAAATGTATATTACAACCATGACCAAAAGATATATGCGTGTCAGGAGAGAGAAACCAATATTTTGAGAGAGACTATATAATAATATATATTTTGCAAGCTGTCAGAGCCGGACCTCATGTCGTCACACAATATCCCGTCACAATCATAACTCCACAAAGATGCCAATGTGACGTCTGATTGTTCCTGTTTACCTATTATTATGCACCATAACTTAAGACTTTGCTTTTTTTATTGCAAACTGCATTGATGAATAATATGCAGAAAAAAACCATCTCTCTCTCTCTCTCTCTGAGGAATAGAGCTTGAAAGTGTGTAGTATTTTAGAACGTGCCACTATGCCAATAGTTGTGTTGTAAAAACGCATGTGTGCAAAAACGTTCCTATTTTCTCTGAACTTGACGCAGTGAACAATTCCCATCACCTCTATGAGGAATCCGCCGGGGAGTCATAGTTAGTGACAGAGGGACAGGAGAAAAATGGAAGAATGATGAAAGCTGAAAAAGGGTTCTCATTTTGGTGAAAGATTGAGCCTGTCTCTTAACTCTGAGGTATATAACGCATGTACGAAGAAGATGCACTTGCTCGAGAGAGGAAGATGATGACAAGGACCAGAAAAAAATGACGATCTTGATGAGGATGATGACGTTTCGTTTGAAAAATCATCACTTCTTCTTGTTCTTCTAATAGTTTCCATTCTTTCTTCTCCCGGGGCTCACACGATGTGTTCCTCTTTTCCTTTCTGGCTCACTCTCCTTTTGACAGACAGTTCATTGCCATTGTCATCGGCATTATGTTCCCCCTATTTTTATTGCACTATCAGTGAACTTAAATTGCATTTAAAGCTAAATATCATCATGGGGTGCGGTGGAACACATGTGTATTATGTTATTATTATTTTGTGTTGTTTTCTTCTACATTGCCACCGAAAGTGCACGTACTTTTTTCTTCTAAAAACACTTATTCCGAGAGGAGTTTGAAAACGAAGTTGAAAATAATGAAGATGAAATTTTTTTCTTGGTTTTTGGCCACTGATGTTGAGTGCGCTAAAAGGACATGATAATATGCTTCTGATAATGTCAAGAAGAAAAAAAAGTGAAGGAGAAAGAAGAGAGGAGATATTGTTAAAGGGCTTTGTATGTAGCTTCTTTTGGATGCACTGCAAAGAAGGCAAAAGGTGCATTGTTGATGACTCTCTGGTCCTCGTAGTCCCTTTTATGTGGATTATATGGTTTGTGGGTCACCTCGTTTTAGTTACGGTTTCCATTTTTGATCCTGTGTGCATTTGTTTGGACATAAAAAAAGAAGATGAGATGGTGCTGCTGCTGCTGAATCTTTTACTCTGTTATTAGGGATAGTAAAAAAATATATGTACATAGTCACAATGGACTTGGCGCATTCTCATCAATTCAGGTGAGTTGAGAGACAGGTATATGTAAACTTAAGAAAGTCATTCAACTATGCAGTTTTTGTGGAGGAACTTTTAGCATGAGCACATGAGAAGCGCAAATATTTTATGTCTAGTCTCTAGTGCAAAGTTACATGACACAAAAAATTGAATCATCCGGTTTGTTTAATAATTCAGTGAAGATCTTCAAATGTAGATCAGAATTTTTCACATGCAAGTGCTACTTCGTCCGTACTGAATCATAATCGGTTCGTAAATGGAGTCATGATAAATTTGCAAGAACTTCTTTGTCGCAATTATGCGAAGTATGAGGAGAGGTGTCACCTTAAACCATGTACACATAAATACCCAGGTTAATGAAGTCAGGTAGCTGAAGTCTGAAAGCCAGTTCAGTTATGTGTGTCCTACCCTTTCATTGTTGTATTAATTATGCATAAACGATGCAACTGGTGACATGTAAGTGGATATAGGCTTATGTTCATAATTTAATTATCATACAGTGATGACTTCGATTTCACAGTATTTACTGATTTCTTCGTAAATTTAACTTGTCAACTATTCAGATTATAGCACATTTGTGATTGAGCCACAGCCACGCATTGTGTCCTCCACGTCATTAGTTACATAATCAATATTCTAAGGAGCTATAAGCCATAGTTTTGCTTTAAACATGCCATTGCTTGCATGCATAAAGTAGTACTCTTATATCGTAGATAATTATTATCGGTCCAATTGATATCGATCATTCCCAGTGGGCCACTTCTTGAAATTACTTTTATCTTATAGAACGTTGCACTTCTCATATTAATCACATTTCAGGATTGTGTCTTATTATAATTAATTCAGCACCCATACAGGTCATAAGTTGATATATTATTATGCTTTTAGAATTTACTAGTTCATAACTTACGTAAAGTTGGTAAGTAGAAAAAGCGGCATTGGTTTGTCCGCATTTAACTATCTCCGCTAACAATCATCCGGTTCGGGTAGAAAAAGCAGAAAATATAGGAAATAAAGTGGCGTGCATAAGTAATCACATGAATCGTTACTGGTTGGGCATACAGCGAACTAAATACAAAATAAGCGATTATATCATCTAAAGACATCAGCATAGTTGCAATTTGTGCTTAGAAATGTACCAACCCTGTTCTCGCAAGTCTTGTGGTCTTTGCATTCATGTTTTACTTCAAATATCAAATGTTTATAGTGAGCATTTGAACACATTTGGCTATGTTAGTTTTTCGATATCGTATGAATTTTATTGTCACAAAACTTATTGTCATAAGTGAATGAGGATTGGGTATACTATTATTTTTCATTCATTGTCGTCATTTACTGCCAAATCATTTCAAATTACGGGATTACGAGAATTATGAGTGGAGAAGGTCTTTTAGACGAAGCAAAAAGCTTTCCTTCCCTTAAATGCACTTCCCTGCATTAGGTTTAAATAAAGCTATCCCCGGATATCTCCGGAACGGAATTAGCAATTTGAACAAATAATATACGTCAAATTGAAGCCAAATTTTTGAAATATGTAATATTTTTGTAAAATATCACACGATGAAGCTTTTCAGTTTTGATAGCGGATAACTGAAGTAGAAAATTAAATGATTCCATATTAAAAAGCAACTAATTGGCTTCAATTTGACATATCAAGATATCAATTGTTAAAATTGCTCCGTCCATGTCGGAGATAAACGGGACAACTTTATTTAAATATGGAAAAATATGCCTCCTGTTTCGAATTGTTTTGTATCCAGCACGGAACAACTACACCATTTCAAAACAGTTTTACAGTGAACTACCACTATCGCGCTATGACGAAAAAAGAAAGACATTTGAAAAAATCGGACTGGTGTATTTAAAATATCATTTACGATCCAATTGCCTATCCCGGGACAAAGGGCTTCTCCACTCGTAAGACTTGCACAGGTCCTATTTAGAGATCTCTGTTGAATTGTTACGACTGGTGCGTGACCTGTGCTGTGACTGTGAGTTCAAATATTTAATAGTTTTTTCTCGGATCATAGTGTCGAACCTCCTTATTTCATGGTTTAGATCCCATATTATAATCGTTGTGCTCGTGAAAGTGGCTGAACCCAGTTATCATGTCATTAATATGGCCCTCTCTGCGGCGATGTTATAGCCTAAATCCAGGAAATTGTGTGTGCGCCTGAAATAATGACGATATTGATTTTTGGCTTAAATCTTTTTCCCCGTCGTTCCAATTGCTATTATAAAACTGTAACTCTTGTCACTTCCAACCTCCAACTCAACAGTTTATGACAGCTTTGAGTGCTCTAACACGCCTTGTCTTAATTCATCACCATATAATCGTCTCAGATCTAACGACCACTTGGTCAACTGGAGCAACGTGATACTGATATGCAACCGTGACCTATTATTAATAAATATTCAGAAATAAAGACGTAAATATTATGACTGCACGACGCACAATGTTGTAGATCATAACGTATCATTAATCGCTTCTGAACAATTTAAATCGATTTTAGCTATTTTCATTGGAACAGCTTCAATTCTGACGGAGGAGTTTTCACACGAAACCCTAAATTAGGCTGGAATGCTATAGGTGAAACGGTGAAATAGTTCTTCCGCAGAAATAACGCATATTCGTCACGCGTGGTATTTTCAGTAGGCACACTGTTACCGATAGTTGGTCACTGTGCACAATTCTTTGATAATCTCAAAAATAACAAATCTATGAGAAGTGTAGATACTTATACTTTTTCTCAGTATTTAAAGTAGTTCATGTCATTTTGTACATTTGGAATACAGCGAAACACGGATTTCTTTAACTTTTCTCAACAATTAACGCGAGCACAATGTTGATTGCAAACCATTTCCTCTCAAATTATCTTCGTCGGGGAACAATGTTTTCCAGGACAAGCGGGTGTGCGTACCAATGGAATCCGCTCACGCAAAACTTGGTTATTGTCAGCAAATCATCTTGGCGAAGCATTTGGAGGTCATCTTTGCTAACGTTCATTTCCTCCTTTTACGCATTTCATATCATTTCCCAGCTCAGCAAGAAAAATGACGAGGAGAAACTTCCGATGACATATTTCAGTCAAACAATTATGGTTGGTTGGACCCTCTTTCTGTTCGGATACGATTACTATGAGCAAGCTACCAAAGGGTCTGTCGTTGTCAGTTTTTATAACGAGTTACTACAAATAGAGGATCGCTACATGCCAGAAGGTACTAAAATCAAAAACATTTAGTTTGTATAAAAAAATTATCATTAACTCAACCAGTATTGTGTTTGTATTCAGGGCTGCCTAAAACAAACACAAGTTTGATTCTGAAGGCGAAAATGGCCCAACTCGCTTGCAAATTTACAGAAACACTAATTGCTAAATTCACTCCGTTTATGGTTGGGTTTGGTTGTGCATTTTTGCCATCCAGTCCCCAAAATGTTTGCTCCGTGTTTCTGGACTGGTCCAAAAATTCTCCCTTTCGGGCTCTGGAATCGGGGCCGATTTCTTGGTTGGCACAGTTTACTTTTCTGATGACGATCAACACATTGATTTGGGCTATGGTGGTGAAGAACGGCTCTCGCTTGATTATGGAAATCATTACATCCGTTTTTACTTTCCAGGCATGCATGTATATTTACGAAGGGTAAGTGTGTTCAAACATTTGGAACGAGACTGATATGAAATGTGTCTGATTAAAGTTTCGCTTTGGTAGGCGGTTACGGCAACTACTCCCAAAGCAAGTATTGATGCTAAGGATGCTCCCAATGGTCGTTCTCCTCAAGGGACAAATTCTCTACAGAGAAATACAAATTCTACTCAAACAATTCAACATTTTGTATAGTCGAAAGCTTGTCCTGTTTCAGATTGAAGTTAGTATCGTCCTCATATCATCCTTGTACTCACTGATACAATCTGCGAAAGGGGTAGTGGATGTCCCAATCACTTTGATAATTTTCTTCATAATCGCGTCCGCCGACTCTGTTATAGTCTTCATTGTGCTATTTGGCTTTGCAGGAGATGTGAATTATTATTCGAAAAGAGTGCAAAAGAAGTTGAAAGGGATGCAATTCTTAATGAAATCGAAGCAGTTTCGGAGATTTTATGAGTCATGTCCCACACTTCGAGTTAGGTTTGGCTCGACTAACTACATTGAGAAAACAACGCCTCTGGAGTACATTCACTTTTGCATGGATATTGTCGTCGATTTGTTGCTTGTCCAGTAATAGTACACATTTGTATATATATATATATATCGTTCCTTCCTCCTGTATTTTATTTGTTTCTCGAGCTGCATTTATGTTATGAACCTTTTGCCGTAGACCTCACTCAAGCACATTGCCCGCTGCGCCCAGCCGAGTCTAATTGTAAGAAGAATGGAGCTGCGTAATCTCGATTGCGACCTCTCGCTAGCGTGAATGGTATCGTTTCATGATTTCTTGATCTGTTGTCTTTGTCTGGTCGGTACCCGTTTCAGTTTATAATTGATCATTAATCACAGTTTGTTTGGGCTGCATGCTTGCATTATTATGCATTTAGTTAGCTTTTCCATAAATCTTGATCTTATAATTAAATGTTTTATATGCATGATAAATGCAATCGGATAGTGATACAGTGAGTCATAGGTGACTTCATGATGGTAGGGATTTCGGGGGACTTCGAGAATATTACCGAATGATCATTGTGGCATGTCTTTCGTGATGTCAAAAACTGAAGGAACTCGTATAGCTTGTTTAAAGAAGAGAAAAACAAGGATTATGCTTGATCTATGCTTGCTTGCTATGATTATGCTGTTAACTGTTATGCAATCAGTTTCCTTCTATTTTCCGAACCTGTGCCTTTCTCTAAAATTGTACATCTGCCAGAACCTGTCAAGTTCAAGTTGCCAGCAGGCAGATGCGGATGAGAAGATTTACTTCAC